>PVJS01013394.1:0-42136 GCA_004027185.1 Glis glis | reverse complement strand
AATCCCCGGTACTGCAAAAAAAAAAAAAAAAAGAAGAAAGAAAGACCGGGCGTGGTGGCACATGCTTGTAATCCCAGTACTTGGGAGGCTGAGACCGGAGGATCCGGGTTCACGGCCAGCCTCAGCTACTTAGTGAGGCCCTCCACAACTTAGTGAGACCCTGTTTCAAAATAAAGAATAAAAAAATAGGGCTGGGGGTGTAGCCCGGAGGTAGAATGCCCCTGGGTTCAATCCCTGGTACTGCAAAAAAAAAAAAAAGAAGATGGAAGGAAGGAAGGAAGGAAGGAAGGAAGGAAAGAAGGAAGGAAGGAAGGAAGGAGACATTTTTTTTCTTTCATGGACTTGGGGCTTAGGAGAGCAAAAGTTACTCTGTGCCCACCATCTGTTCTTGTTCCTCCTCTTGAGACACTTTAATGGTGTCCGGTGGAGAAGAGAGAAGGAAAATAGAAAGGACGTCTATTTCCGAACTTTTGTTTGACGGCCTAAAATGAAAACATGCACGTGATTATGGGAATTGACCATGAATGTCTTAGAAATAACCCCTAGACTCAGGCGCAAGATAATACACTCAGCAGGCTCAGTAAATTCCTCATTACCATATAAATTGTTTTCAAGTCTGATCTAATAGGATGTGATTAATAATTGGGATTGGTTTTCTTCTAAGGAGCTGAATGATCACAGGGAACCCAATAGAGTTTAAAAGACCATTCCATTCCAAAGTGTGTTTTTTTTTTCTTCTGTCCCTTATAAACAAAAGTATAGTAATGAGTGTGCCGAGTCTTCCTGGACGCTGAGCGGGGATGCTGGCCTTGTGGGTTCACTACAGGACTTCACTACAGGACTGTGGGGCTGCAGCTCCTCACCATATGGCTGATAAAACGAGAATTGCGAAACATGATGGCTGCCCAGGGACAGGGCTTCTGCCCCGTGCTGTCTGTCTTCTGATTAGAATACCTGGTAGGCTCTGCGGATGCCTGGGCTGCCTCCCAGCCCCCTCTCTTCCTCTCTGGCCTGTTTCTGGGAAGCAGGAGCTTGTGTCAATTTAATGCAACCTGAGTTGCTCATGGAAATCTGGACAGGAAAACACTGAGCGTACGCTAGAGGGACAAGGACTCCTTGTAGAAGGTTCTCCAAAATTCAGAGCCGAGCAAAGGGGAGGGAAGGATTAGCAAGTTAAGGGAAATAAACCCAGAAAAATAAGTCCTTTGATTAGGAGTTAACACAAGGCTCTCAAGCCAGATGACACAATCATGGCTCCGGCTTCTCTGGCAGGAGGAACAGGTAGCAGTTTCTAATTCCATCGCCCACCCCAAACCAGGCATGCAGCCGCACGTGCCACAGCCACCAAGGCCCTCGTCAATTAGAAGTGACATTAAAGTGACATCCCATCTGCTCTACAAATGTCAGCGAGCTTGTGCCACCTGTTGAGGGGGTGCGGGGGCAGTGGAAGGGTAAAGAATCTTGACACAGGTTTGTATATTTATACAAACAAAGAGCCACTTGATTCAGTGTCCTCCCTCTGCCCCCACCCTCTGCTCCCCTTCTTTGCCAGAAATCCTTTGAATAGTTTTGCAGTGGTATTTTGTAACCAGAAAAGCATTAGTTGTATTTAAATACCATGCCCCAGGAATCATAGGACCTTAACAATTATGCAATACACTAGTAAAAAAAAAACTAACAGCTTTCAGTTCTTCTTGAACCATACTTGGCTTCTTGCATTCACAGATAAGCACGGAGGAAAATTGCAACCCAGAGCATTTTGGTTTGAGCTAAAATGAATTTTCCTGGGCGACGCTGGACTAGGTACAGAGGAGATTATGAATTCTCTTTCCCGAAGATCTGGATGTTAGGACACTTGTCGGAATGTGGATGTCAAGTCAGATCTCCCGAGCTTCCTTTCTCGCCTCTGTGATTGTAATTTCCCTTCTGAAACATCTGAGCCCAGCTTTGAGGTTTGGCTCAATTGGTCTCTTTCCTCTGCCACTAACTCCCATGACCTGCTTTTTCTTTTTTTATACTGGGAATGGAACCCAGGGGCATTCTACCTCCAAGCTACACCCCAGTTCTTTTTATTTTGAAAAGGGACTTGTTAAGTTGCTGAGGGTCTGACTTGGTTGCTGAGGCTGGTCTTGAACCTGTGATCCTCCTGTCTCAGCCTCCAAATTACTGGGATTACAACACGGTGTCTGAGTTGGGTGGGGGTGGGGGCATTTGCTGGCATCATTTGGTGAGTGAATTTCCTAAGTCACTGTGTGTCCTATTAGGTCTCTGCCTGTCCTCAGGACACAATCCGATGTCATCTCCCCTGGAAAGATTTTCTTGACAGTCTCCCCGGCCCCCATCTCCCAGTTTCTGGAACAGCATCCTTCAAGCCTTCCCTACACTTCTTTTTTATGTTTTCTTGGCTTTACTGGGGATGCTCCCAGGGGAGCTCCACTACTGAGCCCCCAGCCCTTTATTTTTTAGTCTGAGTCAGGGTCTCACTAAATTTTCCAGGCTGACCTTGATTTGTGATCCTCCTGCCTCAGCCTCCATAGCAGTTGGGATTATAGGTGTGCAACACCACAATGGCCTACAGTCCATTTTTGTGTGTGTGTGTGTGTGTGTGGTACTGGGGGGGGGGTTAGACACAGGGGCATTCTACTTCTGAGCTATACCATTAGCCCTATTTTTTAATTTGGAAACAGGGTCTCACTAAATTGTGGAGGCCCTCACTAAATTGCCGAGGCTGGCCTCAAACTTGCAATCCTCCTATCTCAGCCTCCCAAGTACTGGGATTACAGGCTTGTTCCACGAAGCCTGGCTTAATACTGCCTTTTTTTTTTTTTTGGTGTTATAGGGGATTGAACCCAGGGGCATCCTACCTCTGAGCTACACCCCCACCCCTATTTTATTTTTTTATTTCAAAACAGGTCTAAGTTGCGGAGGACCTCAGCAATCCTCCCATCTCAGCCTCCCAAATTCTGGCATTACAAACATTACAAGCATGCATCATCACGCCCAGCTTAACACTGCGTTTTAATTGTTAGTTTCATTGTCTCTTTTCTTAGATCTAGAGCCGGCTGGGTACAGGAACTACATGGGTTTGGGGGTTTTCCTTGTTATTCTTAGTGCCTAGCACAGTATCTGGACACTGAAGGATCTTAACAAATAGTAACAATACCAGTCAACAGCTATGGAGTTCTTACTTCCTGCCAGGCAGGTCCCACTCTCAGCACATTCCTGATGGAAACTGCCGCCCAAGGTTGTTAGAAGTGTCTTACCTAATGGACACAAGGGCACGTGGAAAGCCTGCCGCAGAGCAAATGGTCAGTAGACCTTAGCTAAATTTACTTCATGCATTATGTCATTTAATTCTCAGAGCATGCTTGTCTGCAGTGCGCCTACTATTTTTTCTCGATTGAAAGATGAGGAAATGGGAAGCCGGGCGTGGTGGCGCATGCTTGTAATCCCAGTACTTTGGGAGGCAGAGACCGGAGGATCCGGGTTCGCGGCCAGCCTCAGCTATCTCTCTCTCTCTCTCTCTGTCTCTCTCTCTCTCTGTCTCTCTCTCTCTACTTAGTGAGGCCCTCTGCAGCTTTGTGAGACCCGGTTTCAAAATAAAGTATAAAAAATAGGGCTGGGGGTGTAGCACAGAGATAGAACACCCCTGGGTTCAATCCCCGGTACCGGAAAAAAAAAAAAAGAAAGATGAGGAAATGGACTATTTAGAAAGGTTACAAAACTTGTCCCTGGTCATATACTCAGCGTTAAGTGCAAGAGCAGAGTTTTCCAATATCACTTTACCAGTTTTTGGCAACAACTAAGTACTGGCTATAGTAGTACTTCTTTTTCTTCCCAATCTGGTTTATGGAGGTACAATTTACAGACTGTAAAACTCACGCTTTTTATTGTATATTGTTATTAGTTTTACAGTCATGTAACCAGCATTGTAGTCAAAACATAGAACAGACCCATCACCCCACAGAATTTCCTCTTGCTATTTAGCGGTCAACCCCTCCTCACACCCCAAGCTTAGAAAAACACTGATCTGACTTCTGTTTTTACCATTCTTCTTTTTCCAAAATGTTATATGCAAAAGGTAAGCAATCATATGGTATGTAACCTTTTGGGCCTGTATTCTTTTCAGCACCTGAAATCCATTCAGATTGCCGAGTGTACCAGTATTGTGTTCTTTTTTATTGTTATGTAGTATTCCACAGTATGGATGTACCACCATTTATCCAATTCACCAGTTGAAGCATGTTTGGGTATTTTCCAGTTTTTGTTGATCATGAACAAAGCCACTATAAACATTCATGGGCAAGTTTTGTGTAAACATAGGCTTTTTTTCACATGGGTAAAGGAATTGGGAGGTTGTAGAATAAGTGTACATGTCTATTTAATTTTATGAGAAATTATCAAACTGTTTTTCAGCAATGGTTCTACCATTCTGCATTCCGAAAAGCAGTGTTCTCTTTGTTCCACATCCTTGCGAGCAATTGGTATTACCAGTGTTTTTGTTTGTTTGTTTTGTCTGTGCTAGTCAGTTTTCTATTGCTGTAACAAAATACCTGAGATAAACAACCTCACAGGAGGGAAGATTTGTTTTGTCTCCTAGTTTCAGAGGTTTTAGTCCATGGTCACTTGGCTCTGCTGCTTTGGGCCTGTGGCAGCACAGTGCAGCACGGTGGGGAGCACCAGGTGGAGCACAGCTGCTCCCCTAATCACACACACACACACACACACACACACACACACACACACACACACACCAGGGCCCACTGTCCCATTCAAGGACACACTCCCAATGACCTAACTTCCTTCCAGTATGTCCCACCTCTTAAAGCTTCCACTAGTGCTGCAGGCTGGTGAGTGAGCCTTCAACACATGGCACTGGGGGACATTCAATGTCCAAACCATAACATAGTCTGTTTAATACTGATCTCATTGTGCTTTGAATTTGAATTTCCTAAACACTGAATGAAGATGTATATTTTTTCATGTGCTCTGTTCAGTCTTTGTCTTTTCTTTTTTGTGGTACTGGGGAACAAAACCAGGGCCTTGCACATGCTAGGCAAGCACTCTACCACTGAGCTACATTCCAGCCCTTTTAAATTTTTATTTTGAGACGGGGTCTCGCTAAGTTGCCCAAACTGACCACAAACTTAGATCTTCCTGCCCCAGCCTCCTGAGTAGCTGGGATTATAGGCATGTACCACTACACCTGGGTTCAAGGAAAATTTTTAATTTTGAATCCAATTTATCCATTTTTCTTTCATGGATCATATTTGGTTGCTTTAGTTAAGGAAAGCAAAGTCACAAAGATGTTCCCTGAGAAAATTTTCTAGCTTTAAGTTTTACATTTAGATCTATGATCTCTTCTGAGTTAACCTTTGCATAAAGTTGATGTGCGGCCTGAGGTTCATGTTTCACATATGAATGTCCAATGGTTCTAAAACCACTTGTTAGAAAGAACAGAGATTTGAACTCAGGGTTTTCTGGCTCTAGAGGTTAAGTTCTTACCACATACCTTCCTACTATTATGTTTGTATTTTCAACCCATTACTAGATTCTAAACTCTTTGGCAGACTTCTCTACATTCCCCATAGCACAGCGCCTTGAACGCAGAATGTCTTCACTAAACCTCTCTCCCTTGCCCAAGAAAGGAAGAGCATCCTCACACACGATGCTCACGTGTTTGAAAGTCTGCGATACTCAGCCTGCAGGCAGAGGTCACCTGTCCCGTATTTACAATCGACCTCACCTCCATTCCTTAAGCTTTTTCAATACAAGGATAGAGGACCTAGCCTTTTCCTCAAAGCAACATAACAAGGGGCAGTCTCCCAATGGCATGAGAAAAATGACAATTCTTAAGACCACATTCCTGCCTGACATACAAGCTCTGACTGTCCTAAGGAAGGATCATTTGCAATCTGTTCTGACCAGTGGGCAGGGTCAGCTCAGGAGCAATTTAGGGCCAGGACTTGTGGGTGGATGTGGGTGGAGGTTGTAAATATGCCACACTAGGATAACTGAGATTAAATGATTCTGATCCCAGAGTAAACAGGCTAGTGTCAGCCAGCCCTGTGCATGACCTACTGCTCCAAGGATTTACAAGCAAAGGCCTTTCTGTAATGCACAGAGGGCAAAGCCAGCAGACCATTGCTTAGCCTTCGCCACTGAAAAGGCAAGGGGGCCTTGCAAAGTCCATTTTGAAGGATGATGGCATTTATATCCTGATAAGGTTTGGACAAGTCCCCTCAAAGGCCCATGTGTGAAAGGCTAGGTCCCCACCCTATGGGGCTATTGATAGGCAGTGGAACTTTTAAGAGGTGGAGCCTAGAGGGAGGACTTTAGGTCATTGAGGGGTGCCATCCAAGGGGATTGTTGGGCCCTGGTCTCTTTCTCTTCCTCTCTCTTTTGCTTCTGGCCATGAGGTGAGTAGCTTTGCTTTGCCATATTCTCCACACCAGAAGATGCTCCCTCCCACAGAAACAAAAGTAATGGGGCCAATTGAATCATGCATTGAAATCGTGAGCCAAAAATAAACCTTTACTCTTTATCTAGGTTTCTGGTCTAGTGATGGTAAGCGAACACACATCCTATCACTCATTTTGGGTGAAAATAACCTTCACTTCTCATCCAATAATCCACACTCTTTTCCCCAAGGCAGCATGACTACAAGCACCAAACCATCTCTGATGGAGTCACATAGAAAAAAGTCTTACTGACCCCAAAAGAATAATTCCATTTTCCAGATGGGAGAAACTATTGCAAGATAGAAAAGCAAAAAATACATTGGAAAGTTACCCAGTTCTGATGAACAACTAATATAATACAGGAAAAATTTTTTTTTTTTTTGCCCAGGGCTCATTACAGTGCAAGTGCTTAGAAATGCCATATCATTAGTCATCAGTTCACATTTTTTAAAATTGTGGTGAAATGTCATTATTAAATTCTGTACAAAGTGCAATACATTCACACATGCATGTATGTGTGCACACACAAACACAAACATATATAAGATGCCAGGGAAAGAGAAAAGGAAGAGAGGGACATTGAGATTAAAAACCCAGGGGGAAAAATCCAGATATATCAAAGTAGAGATCAAAGACAGTGAGAGAATGCGATGGTAGGTTATACATCTTGCTTATCTCCATGATAAATTTCTTAGTGTTCAGTTGGCCTTTCTCCCACATTTTCTATCGTATTATCATAGAACTCATTGGAGGACCAGGGTTCCTCTTCAGTGCTTTATACATCTGAAACATTCAGCTGAGTTATATCAGCAACGAATTAAATAAAATATGTTTATTGTATAAATATTAATGAGAAAGTCATCAAGCCCCAAGGCAAGAGTCTAATTAAACAAAATTCAACTAACCAAGGGATTTTCTTTCCACCAAATAAAGTAGAGCCAAATGTAGTTGATTAAGAGGCTGGGCAAACTATTCAATAACCTAATTCGACAAGCAGCTGCCCGTTAGCAGCATGGGGGAGATGGCAGGCCATTCTGGTAGGGCTGGATTCTCAGCACAGACCATGCATCATCCTTTGAAGCCTGAGAGCAACAAAGGGTGGAAAGAGCAGTAAATGCAACAAGAGGCGTGAAGCTTTGGGCAGCCATGAAACCTGGTTCATAAATATCCGGTTGCAGGAGGAGGCCATTATTTAATGGGTTTGGCAGCTCATTATACTGTAAGCTCTTCTAGGGCAGGGCTCTGGCTTCCTCTCCAGTTGCCTATGAAGGTTGTGCTGAGGATGTGGCAAGTGGCCAGTCCTCCTCTGGGGCACTCAAGGATGACTAAGAGGAGCTGTCACCACCTATGTTTAAAAATATCAAGGCCTAGTCATCTGACCCACATCTACTTGAGCACATTGTACAAAGTGAGTCCCCAGAGGGACTAACCAAGTCCTGTGACCAGGATGAAGTTCTCCCGATCCTTGGGTTGCAGCAGGTCGTTGAGACACAGAAGGCTGACTACTGGGGATACCATCGAGTAAACTCAGACCAACCTTACGTCGTCTTCTTTTTGAACAGTAGAACAAAAGTATGAGGCAGGGGCATGGTAATAGTAATGCAAAGGCTAATTTCAAGAGTGAGATCCATTATTTAGGTGCTGTAGGAAACTCAAACTGGACATACTCCTTGTCTTACTTTCCTATTCTAGCCAGTGGTTCTCAGACTTTGACCTACACCATGATCTCCTGGAGGGCTCCCAACTGAATCAACTCTGATTCAGTTGATCTGGGCTGAGCCTGAGAATTTGCATGTCTAGCAAGTTCCCAGGTAGTGCTGCTGCTGCAGGTTCAGGAACCACCCCCTTGAGAATCACTGAAGCAACCTTTGTTTGGATAACATTTCCTACTTCTATTCCTTTAAACCCAACACATCATGGAACTTCAGAATCCAGTAATCACTGGATGATTCCATAGTGGAAGAGAACAGTTTAAGTCAAACAAACAGTATTTCACTTTTATAGAAGTCAGATGCTTGGCAACCTCAACTATTTGGACATACTCAGAAGAAAGATAAAAAGGTCTTTAAATTAGAATAAGATTATGAAAAAAAAGTTATGGCATTCTTCAGGGGGCAAAAGTGGGGAGCCCCTTTGGGTTTCTGTGTAAAATAAGCCAATACACAGGGAACAGCTAAGATGCATCAGTTGCAACATAATGACAAAAATAAATTTGAAAGCATAAGAATCAGTATAAATTGTCTGAGCAAATTGTCCTATTTGACCTGGTAGCAGCCCCTGGGGTCACCACTACATTATAAGCAAAACACAGTAATTGATTATCAACATGCTGAGGTTGTTCTCATGCAAATCTCTCTCTCTAGTACCCCAGTTTCAAATAAAGAAAATATCAAGTGGCCAATAAGGAACTCTCCCTGAATGCAAGAGTATAAAAAGACTTAAGGATCAGCTTGGGACACACATAACTGTCCACTGGAAGGAGTGGTTGTGTGGCTGCTGGGCGCTATGTTTGTCAGTCTCTTTCTCAAGGAAAAGTGAGATGGAAAAGAAAGTATCAACTCCAAGGGAATCTATCTGTGATTCTAGGGAGGAGCGGCTGTAAAAAATGGAAAGAAAAGGCTACTTTAATTAGTCAAAGGACGGGCTGTAAACATCTCGCCTAACTCAGCAAGATCAAAGACTCCCTGGAGAAACCTAGAAGGGGTTAAACATGTCTGCTTTTGAAAGGGTCCCAAAGTACCAAAAGTGGAGAGAAACACCAGCAACAGAAGAGGTGGCAGGTTATGAAGTTCCTGAACAATCAAGGAGGGGCCTCTTGGGACACACCTAGAGCCCCGAGGCTACCTTGGGGCCTAGAGGCCAATGGTCCTGGTGGGTCATGACTTGTGCTGGTTCATCTCCATCTGTCTCTCAGATCCATCTCTGCCTTTTCTGTCATCTGTCCCCAGGGAGGCTGATGACTCCAGATGAATACCTGATTTCCTGGTTCTCTAGCTTCCTTTGGGTTGGGACAATGGTAGAGGATGAGAAAGTAGGAGGGAGAGGTAGGGTAGGGCCTTTATAGGTATACCTATGCCCCATAGTGGTCAAAGTTTTAGCAGTTGCTCTGTTCCTCTAAGGCCAGGGGTCAGTAGAGGGAACCCCTCTTCCAGGGTTCTAGTTCTTGACTTCATAACTGTTTCCTCTCAATTTCCCTTTAGGCTTAGCAATGGAAAAGGCTTCCTGATGTTGCTAGTATGGGGTGCTTTGCCATCCTTGTTTGTTCTTTACTCCTGTTCACACCTCTATCAAAAAAGTGCCCCAATTCAACTCTTGTCAAATACTTTTTTTTTGCTTTGGTTTTTTGCAGTGTTGGGGATTGAACCCAGGGCCTTACATATGCTAGGCCAAGTGCTCTACCACTGAGCCATATCCCTAGCCCCTCCTGTCAAATATGTTGAGTCTGCTAGCTTTTAACTACCTGGACCCTGACTGAAATAGGAATTGAGGTAAAAGTTTCCATGATTGATCAAGAGCTCTGATGAGCTCATGATTGTAAACTCAGGAATAAATGGAGTCATTCACTTCTTCAGGAACCATGCAGCAGTAGATATGTTAGGTAAAGGACTTGAGAAAACAAGCCTGAGCTCAAGAAGGTCAATGAGAATATGATTCTGGAACCATTACCAAAAAGGTGGAAATAGGGATTAAATAGGTGAATATGTTCTGAAGAAACTGATCAGCATAGAATGTGAAGAGTCATTTTAATAAAACTTTACAGAAGTCATGGAATTTTAAAGCCAGATCTTGAAAAAGTGTTGTTTCTAATTTCTTAAAGTGGATTTGCTTACTGACTTGAGATCTTTCTTCCTTTTCAATATAGGTATCAATAGCAGACATTGCCCTGTGAGTATTGCTTTAGTTGCATACTCTGAGTATTGCTTTAGTTTTGGTATGTTGTATTGTTTTATTTCATCTCAAAGCATTTTCTGATTTTCTTTGTTATGTCTTCTTTCATCCATTGGTTATTTTAGAGTATGTTATTTAATTTAGGGTATGTTAATTAATTTTCCCATACTTGTGAATTTTCCAAATTTCCTTCTGTTTTGGATTTCTAATTTAATTCCATTGTAGTCATAAAACATACTCTGTATGATTTCTATACTTTTAAAAAAATCAAGTCTTGCTTTATGTCTTAGCATATGATCTATCTTGGAGAATGTTTTATTTGTGTTTGACATGAATGTCTATTCTGATAATGTTGGATGAAGCCTGTTTTATATTTTTTAAAATTAGTTTAAAGTACAAAAGTTCCTACGATCACATTCTCATCTCCTTCATCTTATCCATAGTCAGAGTGGGATAAGAATAGTTGCATTTGTCTGTCATCCATGTATCTATCTATCTATCTATCTATCTATCATCTATCTATCATCTATCTATCTATCTATCTATCTATCTATCACCATCTATCTATCATCTATCTATCATCTATCTATCTATCTATCTATCTATCAATCTATCTATCTATCTATCATCTATCTATCATCTATCTATCTATCTATCTATCATCATCTATCTATCATCTATCTATCTATCTATCTATCTATCTATCTATTTCTGCAGCACAGAGACATGTTATATGAGCTTGGAAATAGGCAGCATGTAGTAATAGAACAACATAGATCTAAGACTTCCAACCCAAACTTTCTGACACAAGTGTTGAGGCAAAATCCTATAAAATTAAAAGGGTAAATTCTATGATTCCAAAGTCCCTTTCTGAAGTTAAATGTCAGGCAAATCACTTAATTTTTCTACCTCTCACTTTGGTCATGTCTATTAATCAAGAATATAATAGTATTATTTTCTTAAAAGGTCTTATGAAAGCCGGGCATGGTGGCGCACGCTTGTAATCCCAGTACTGTGGGAGGCGGAGACCGGAGGATCCGGGTTTGCGGCCAGCCTCAGCTCTCTCGCTGTCTTTCTCTGTCTCTCTCTCTCTCTCTCTTTCTGTCTCTCTCTCTCTCTCTCTCTCCTTAGTGAGGCCCTCCGCAACTTTGTGAGACCTGGTTTCAAAATAAAGTATAAAAAATAGGGCCAGGGGTGTAGCACGGAGGTAGAACGCCCCTGCGTTCAATCCCTGGTACCGCAAAAAAAAAAAAAGGTCTTATGAAAATTACATGATGAATTTTTTTGATTAAATGAGAATCGACACAAAACTACTTAACATAGTGTTTGGCACATAGTAATCATTTCATGAATGATATAAAAGATATAAAATGCTATTACTGCTAGTAAAGAAGGATTTTAACAGCCCCCTTTTTCTTCCCTAAAGTAAAAGATTCAGGGAATCATTTTTTAAATAGTGCTTTGGGGTTTTACTGTTGTTTTTAGAAACAGAGGCATGCTATGTTGCCCAGACTGGTCTTGAACTGCTGAACTCAAGGGATCCTGCTACCTCAGCCTCTCAAGTAACTGGGACTACAGGCACGTGCCAATATGCCTAGAGCTGCTTTATGGATTTTAAAACTCTGGCCTCATCTTGTTTCCTTGCACTTTGTGTGTGTGTGTGTGTGTGTGTGTGTGCATATGTGTGTGTGTGGGGGATACTGGGGATTGAACCCAGACGCTCTCTACTACTGAGCTATACCCCAGCCTTTTTAATTTTTTTTTTAATTTTGAAACAGGAACTTGCTAAGTTGCTGAGGCTGGCCTCAAACTTGTGATCCTTCTGTCTCAGCCTCCCAAGTATTGGGATTGCAGTCCTGTACTGTATGCATGCCTACCTGGCCTTGTTTCCTTGCTCTAAACAAAAGGAACAGAATATTTTATTTCTGGGAGACATGAGTTATTATTATTATTGTTACTATTTTTATTGTTATTTTTGCTGTGTTGGGGATAGAACTCAGGGCCTCGCACATGCTAGGCAAGCACTCTACTGTTCAGCTATATCCCTAGCTGTTGTTTTGTTTTTTCAACCAGGTCCCTTTTTAAGGAACTTATACTTGGTGCAGACATTATGGAGGGAAGTAAGCATGAGATGAGCCTAGGAAAGTCTGACTATATGACCTTTACCATCCTTCTGACCTTGAGTTTTCTGAGGCAGACAACAGAAGCCAGGAAAATGAACATTAGCATAAAATCATCTCATGAATGTGATCATACTAATGAAAAAAGGACGCATTAATCAATTTATTTCTTGGAACTGTATTCAGGTTTTTAGTCTTCCATATTCAGTTTACTAAATCACTGCTGACAGCACGTTATGGTAATGTAGTCACAGGAAAGAGTTAATTCATTTCTACCCAGAAGCAATTTACTATCTCTCAAGTGTAGAATAAGAGGCTACAACATGGTGCTAACCTGATATCCATGCATCAATGGAAACAGGCCCGAGGACTGAGAGTTTCATTTCCTCCCCAACATCTTGACAACATTCTCTGGGCCCCCCACAAAATCCAATGAAATGTGGGGAAGGAGTGGATAGGCACCCCGTAAATTTATTCTGATTGAAGAGTTGAGAATTCCTAACTGGAACCAGCATGCTGAATTACTGTTCTTCTTCTCACACCCTTCTAATTGACTTTGACCTCTTACCAAAAAGTCTTCATAAGTTTATATAATTTTCAGGCATAAAACTTCAGAGGCCTTCTCGAAGGGCTTAAATATTACCAGGATATATAATTCTGATAGTATCAATATATGCTGAAACACCAATATCCATCTCTAAAATCATGAAATGGAAATCTTTATAATGTTTGATTGCCCTGCACAATATTACTAAGTCTCAGGCATTTGGCTATATAGTTTAAAGTTTATACATCCTCATAAAAACCTCCTCTGGAATCGAAGGCCTAAGCAGACAGAGAAGCTCATTTTGTTCTCTTCTGTTTTTCAAATACCTTCAACATGGCTGGGCACAGAGTGAGCGCTCGATAGGAATTTATTCAACGAACCCCCCCCCTTTCACACATATACAGTTTAAAGTATTTTTAAATGACTGCAAATGTTCCTGTATGCTTTCATTTATGAATTACTTAATGATATAACTCATCAAGGTACTCTTCCATGTGGAAATACTAGAAACGTGAAGAATGCAGCAACAAAATGATTCTCTTTCCTGAAGAACATTCTTCCTTCAGATTACCCTCACATAGAGATAAAAGCATCCATGGCTGCAGATATTTGGTCCTTGGCCTTTGCCGTCACAGGCATGGAAATGTGCGCCTTCAGCATTGCCCTGAATTCCTCACATCCTTTAAGCAAGAGACAACCGTCAGAATAGAGACTAAACTTCTGCATACTTTGGTATCCTCCTGCAAGCTCCTCCTCATTAAATATTCTATGCTGAGAAAATGTGTCTCTTTTTTCCCTTGCCCTTGCCTCCTTCCTCCAAACTGCCACCAAACAGGACACTGGACATATGCCACATATGTGTGACACTCTGAATAAATACCCTGAGGGAGGCTGTAGGTCCCAACATGCTGCCTTTAGAGCCTGTGTTAGTCAGCTGTTTTTGTCGCTGTGACCCTAATACCCAACAAGAACAACTTAGAAGAGGAAGAGCTTATTTTGGCTTACGGTTTCCAAGGTTCCATCCATGGTTGGCTAACTCCAAGGCAGAAACATCGGGGCAGCAGGGCATGGTAGAGGAAACCTGCTCAGGGCGGTCAGAAGCTTATAGAGAGAGGAGGGACCAGGGACATATATAGTCCCCAAGGCCACGCCTCCAGTGACCTACCTCCTCTAGCAACACCCTACCTGTCTACAGTCACTGTTCACTAAGTCTATCCAAATTATTAATCCGTCCATGGATTTATCTACTGATGAGGTTGGAGTTCTGATTGAATTTTTTCACCTCTGAACATCTCTGCGGTGCCAACACATGAGCTTTCTGGACGACATGCCTTAGCTAAACCATCATAGAGCCTGACAGAGCAGCATTTAAAAAAATTGTTGTTAGGTCAGTTACTCAGTCCTACTAAGCTTCAGTTTTCTCATCTATAACACAGGACTATGAATAATATGGAGCACAGAGAGTGACAAGAGATATTGGTGTAATGCGCCCAGGGATATCACAAGTGCTAAGTAAATGTTACTATTATTTTTAATATCAAAACATATTTGTGCATACATAAATAGCCCATAGAAATTGGCTTCTTAGCAAATATTCCCTCTTTTAAAATAACAAGGATTTCCAATGGGTTTTACCAATAACTAACAAAAGGCTTAGTAAAAGTCAATACATTTAATAAGTGGCATTGTGGAATTTTACATTTTGTGTTTTAGGAGAACTCTAAGCACTTGGCTTCCCAACACTTCCCAGGGAGGTTGCAAAAATGGAGCAGTGGTTTTGTCGCCATTGAGCTAGAGCCGAGGGAGAACACAGGTTGTCAGAACACCAGAAATTGGTGGTTTCACCAAGGGGCCAGGTGTGGCCAGCAGTGGTCCCCACCCAGCAGGTGCAGCGCTGGCTGCTGTCAGCATAGCCCTCGCCTTGTGCTGGGTTCCTGGGGAGAGAGGCATGCTGGGAACAAGTTGGTACTGGTCTCCAGGCCTCTGCCCTTGTTTGGATGGAGACAGAGCTTTTCTGCTGGTCTTTAGCACTGTGCTGCTGTGGGCCTAATTTGAATGTACCACAGGCCACCAAGAAATGCCTCTCTGCCTGTGGGATTGTTAGCTCGTGGACTGGTTCTGGGTCAGAAGAATTCTCGTGAGTGTTACTGCTCGTTGGAGTTTTTCTCCATTTCTTCTGCTGTAAGAGAGAAGCTAAGAATAGAAATCAGAACATGGGTTCTGCTCATCCAAAGAATAATGTGTCTATTCTGCTCAGAAAATGCCTTGATTGTTGATTTTTTTGCTTCATCCCTTTTCTAAAGGAGAATATCAGAATTTGGGGGTACAAAGCAAAATATTGGGGCGGGGATAGAGAGTGAAGGGAGGAGAAGGAGGTGGGGGAAAGAAAGCACATATATGTGCAAACAGAGTTCCTTTCTCTACGGGTTCAACATGCCTCTTGTAATGAGCCTGCCCACCTGGTGGAGTTATCAAAACCAGGGTTACTTCCCGCAAAACCGCCTTTAAAGTGGGCATCCAGGAGTGCCGTACTCATTTACCTCATTATTCTGGGCCTTTGTTTACTCATCAGTAAAACAAAGACAGTGGACCAGGCACACTCTCAGACCTTTCACATCTAAAATGCTCTTCTATTTAATTCAATCAGGAACAGTGGGCTAGAAGTCACCTTAAGCAAAGCAAGGTCAACACTGGTGTGTGTGTATATGTGTGTGTGTGTGTGTGTGTGTGTGAGAGAGAGAGAGAGAGAGAGAGAGAGAGAGAGAGAAATTAGTACAAAGTACTTACTAGGCATCCATGATATTTTTCCTTGCCTATTTCAAAAATGAGAACTAGATTCTATACATTTTTCTTATGTATGTATGCATGTATGTATGTAATGGTCCTGGTGGTTGAACCCTGGACCTTGCATATGCAAGGCAAGTGCTCTACTACTGAGCTCCGTCCCCAGCTCTTTTGTATTTTATTTTGAGATAGGGTCTCGCTAAGTTGGCCAGGCTGATCTCACACTTGCCATACTCCTGCTTGACCCTCCCCAGTAGCTGGATTACAGGCATGCACTGTCACACCTGGAGAATCTATGCATTGGAGCAAAATGACTGTGCCAAGGATTTTAGCCCCATTCTTTGAAAAAGACAAATGTCAATCTATAGCATGAAATATTGAGGCTAGAAATCCCTACTGAACTGTTGAACAACTTTAGAGAGAAAAATTGGAGCTTTTTCTAGGTGCCTTTTCTCCATTCAGCAAGATATATGGGTAATTCAAATTTCCAAGACAATTATTTCATTCCATCTTCCTTCTCCATTAAAAATTGGAGTTTGAGATTTGATCAGGCAGGCTGAGGTTCATAGCACAACACTGCCATTTATATGATGTTATTTAACATGTGGGGCACAGTCCTTTCTGTGTGACAGTAAAAATAAAAATAATAGCAGCAACCATGAATCAAGTACTTAGTTCTGTTGTAGGCAGGGTGCTAAGCAAGCTTTTTCCCCACCCAATCTTCCTATATCTTGATGAGAAAGAACCTGTTACTACCATTCTGACTTGGACCTCATTCTGGTGAGAAAGGACCCATTGCCCATCTCTCTAGAGAGGTGCAATAATTTATTCAGGGTCTCAGAGCTAGTAAGGAAAGGATCCAGGGTTTGTACCACTCATCCTGAAGTCTGTGCTGCCAATCATTTTTGGATTCTACCACTGGTCTCTGTTCTAAACCATCTTTGGTCTGGGCCACCAGTCAGGGTCCACTGACCCTGTGACAGTTTCTTGGCTGTGTGGCCTCATTTACATTCTTGTGAGCTTCTTCTGGTGGCCAACAACACATCTGCAAAGCCATTTGTGGACATGGGACTGGATTTCTCACCAAAATATAAGTGCATCACTCCAGAAACCTGCAAGTGACCGGTGCCATGTGCGTGGCGGAGCCAGCCCAGGTGTGGCCGCCATAGACACGGCTTGCTTTTGGGAGACTGGATTCCCCCTTTGCCTCTCTAGAACTGTGCCAAAGGCCCAATTGCAATTCATAGGCTTTTCCAGGAAACAATTTAGCCAACCAAATTAGGCCAATGACTATTTCTCAGGTTTCTCTTGCTCCTCGATGAATGTTAATGCATGCAGGGTGAATAGAAATAACAAATATTGCCCAAGTTCCAATAAGGAACTAGGACCTTCACTTTCCCTCCTCCAAAGAACTGACATGGTTGTTCTAGGCTAAGGACTGTGTTCTGGCATTGTTAGCAGAGAACGGGGGCACAGTGTTTTGTGACTTATTGGAAGGCCCTACCTGGTGCTTCTCTCAGGATCCTAACTCACTGTACTTGTGGGCAAGCTACACGATGCTGGTGTGGAGATTTTTTTTTGGTACTGGGGATTGAATCTAGAGGCAGTCTACCTCTGAGTTACACCCCTGGCCATATTTTATTTCGAAACAGGGTCTCCCTAGGTCATTGAGGGTACTGCTAAGTTTCTGAAGCTGGCCTTGAACCTGTGATCCTCCTGTCTCAGCCTCCCAAGTATTGTGATTACAGGCGTGCTCCACTGCACCAGGTTTGGTGTGCAGATTTTATAAAATGTAGATCCTGGCATCAGAAGCATAAAGGCGATTTAGCCAATGTCCCTCCAGGAGGGGCAGGGTCTCCAGCTTCCAAGTGTTGGGAGGGGTGGGGCTTCCAGCTTCAGAGTACTTGGTCTCCAGCCAAGCCTAAAGAGAAAAGGGGCATTGCTCAGCTCCGCACTAGTCTGGAAGTGCTGGGGTTCTGAGAACATCTGGAGGGGGATTCCCAGCACCACCGACCTCCCACAGGCTTGGGATCATCTGGTGTTTGCAGGTTGCTCTGCGGCCATGTTGCAGTGAACTACTTCCAAACTGAATGAGCCGTTCTAGATGGTACAGATTGTGGTAGATCAAATCCACTTCTAGGGGCTGCGGTTGATTCAAATCGGCCTTTTAAAGCTTGGCATGGAACCTAGGATCAGTGGAATTTGCTTATCTTTTGTCTTCGTTGCCGATGCTGCTGTACTCGATGGAGGAGCGGAGCTAGCTGCCAAGGCTCAGCTCAGGCGTGGCCACGTCCCACGTGACTGAGTTCCCATGAGGCCCAATGTCTGAGCAGCATGCCCTTCACAGCTCTCCCAGGAGCAGAGGCTTCCAAAGGCTGTTTTTTGAGTGGTAAAGCCCCATAGGCCAGTGAGCATCTATAAACACTCTTCTGAAGTACTTAAAGGCTGAGTGTTGCTAATATCTGTATTAATATCCATATCCCAAAGAAAATCCCATTTCTACCGGAGGCTCCATTAGTCTATATCCAGGGAGGGAGCAGGCAGGGGCCTGGGGCAGTCGGGCTGTAGACAACTGCCACTCTTTGCCCATGGGTGATTGGCAGCCAAGCCCAGAGCTCAGAGTAGGCAGTGCTGTAAAATCTTTATTTACTTTTATTTTTATTTTATTTTATATTTTTGTGGTACTGGGGATTGAACCCAGGGGCATTCTACTTCTGAGCTACACCCCAGCCCTATTCTTTATTCTTTCTTTCTTTCTTTTTTTTTTTTTTTGCGGTACTGGGGATTGAACCCAGGGGCATTCTATCTCCAGGCTACACCCCCAGCCCTATTCTTTATTCTTTATTTTGAAACAGGATCTCACTAAGTTGCGGAGGGTCTCACTAAGTAGCTGAGGCTGGCCGTGATCCCGGATCCTCCAGTCTCAGCCTCCCAAGTACTGGGATTACAAGCATGCACCACCATGCCTGGCTCCTGTAAAATCTTTAAAAAATGAATTGAATAAGCATTTCAATTGGATGGCTTAGTTACATAGCTCCCTGAGGCAGGACATAAGACTGAACTATCTCTCCCAGCTGCAGGAGTCCATGAAAAGACCATCACAGAAGACACTCCAGTAAGTCTATTTCACAAAGTTACTTCCTTCCTGTTCCATATCTAGTTTTTTTTTTCTCTTCTCCCTTTGCCTGATTTTGTTACCAGTGTTAAAGATGCTAGCTGCTCTTTTTCAGATGAACGTAAAATAACCAAATTCTTTAAAATACCATTATTTTGTCTTTTCTTGGCTCTCAACTTTTCTTCTACTAGTCTGGATTTTCAGTTCTTTTCTTTTTACCTTATCCACCAACGCCCCCTGGGAAACCAGCAGTAACAAGAGGAACAATTACAATAAATGTCTGTACCCCAAGCTGTAACTTTCTTATTTCTCTTTTTCTTTTCTTTTTTGGGTACTGGGGGTTGAGCCCAGGGGCATTCTACTTCCGAGCTACACCCCCAGCCCTTTTTATTTTTTTTTATTTTGAAACATGGTCTCCCTAAGTTGCTGAGAGTCTCACTAAGTTGCTGAAACTGTCCTCCAACCTGCGATCCTCTTGTCTCAGCCTCCTGAGTACTAGGATTACAAGCATGGGCTACTCCACCCTGCTCGGTTTTCTTATTCCTGGCTTTCATAGAACATGTCGCTACTCAATGGATCAGTTACATCTTACCTGTCATTTCTCATAATTTTTCTTTTCTCTTTACTTAGCATTCTTTCAGAAAGCTTAGCTCATCTCATCAGAGAGGGTGAATGGCTCTAACAATTTGGAGGCTGTGAAATTGTGTAGACTCCAGAAAGTTATTTCCATTGCTTGTTTTAAGTTAAACCATAAAATTGCCAATATTGACTTTTTTTTTCCTTTGTGGTACTGGGAATTGAACCCAGGAGTGCTCTACCACTGAGTTACCTCCCAGCCATTTCATTTTTTATTTTGAAGCAGGGTCTTGCTAAGTTGCCAAGGCTGCCCTTGAACCTGCGATCTTCCTGTCTCAGACTCCCAAGTAGCTGAGGATGTACTCCACCTTACCCAGCTCGGGCCATTTTTGATCTATAAAAGTAACTTCATATGATTTAAACTAATGAATAGAAGTTTGGGGCTCAGAATTGTAAGAGCGAACCACAATTCTCCTGGTGACGCCCCTCAGACAGAGATTAAGATTGGCTTCCCCTCTGTCACAGATCGCCTTCAGGCTGAATATCACACTTCCCTAAAGACGTCAATAGTTAGCACTCATTGCACAATACCTTCATCATTGTGTTTAGTCCTCACGCTAATTCCTTGAGGTAGGAATTAAGACTCCCACTTCATAGGCCTGAACACAGAGGCTCAGAGAGGCTCAGAGAGGCCAAGGGAAGCCCGGTTGGCCCCACTCTGTTCCCTTGAACTTCCCTCTCCACCATACTACCTCCTCCTTGCATTAACTGCTCACCCTTTTTAAAGCTGTTCTTCTTTTTTTTTTTTTGGTGGTACTGGGGGTATTGAACAGGGGCATTCTACCTCTGAGCTACACTCCCAGTCCTATTTTTTTTAAATTTTTAAGCAGGGTCTCATTAAGTTGCTGGGTGCCTCGCTTAGTTGCTGAGGCTGGCCATGAAACTGCGATCCTCCTGTCTTAGCCTCCCAAGTACTGAGATTACAAGTGTGCACCACCATGCCTGGCTAAAGCTATTCTTGATATTCTTTTCTTTTCTTTTCTTTTCTTTTCTTTTCTTTTTTTTTTTTTTTGTTGCAGTACCGGGGATTGAACCCAGGGGCATTCTACCTCCGAGCTATACCCCCAGCCCTATTTTTTATACTTTATTTTGAAACCGGGTCTCACGAAGTTGCGGAGGGCCTCACTAAGTAGCTGAGGCTGACCGCGAACCCGGATCCTCCGGTCTCCGCCTCCCAAGTACTGGGATTACAAGCATGCGCCACCACACCCGGCTCTTGATATTCTTTTCCAATTGATTTTCTTTGGAGCAAGTATGGGCAAATTATTAATTACCTGGTTTTCACTATATCCTACTAGCCTAAAATATTGTGGTAATGCCTCCTTGTGGATAGGGGACTATAAGGATTGTGTCTCTTATTTATCATAAAAATAAATAAATTTATTTATTTTAACCCTCGTTTCCTCAAGCATAAATGCATTGCCATTATAAACTTTCTAAAAGTTGTAGGCAAATGACCAATTTGTATGTGTTACAAATAAACCAGGAAGCCGGAGCGCATGAGTATTGTGTTTATAGAAGTCACCAAATAAAATCTAAGAAGTTAAATTAACCTGACAGATACTTAATGAAGTACATAATCATTATTGTGTTGCATGGTAATTAGACATAAATGGGAAGCAATCCACAGAAATGACAGTAATTGGGGTGACTTTACATAGTCAAACCACAGTGTTAGGTCTTCTCTGATCATGTTGAGTTTTCTAAAGTCTATGATGGTACCAATATGGGCTGTGTCCCCTGACTCCAAGTGTCATTGTCATCACACACATCAGCATGGGGGTGTGTACCTGTTCCCTCAGTAGTTAGAGTTTCCTTGCCTCCCCCCATCCCTAGTATAAGATGACATCCCTAGTCTGTTTCTTCAGTTTTTTTTTTTTTAATACTGGGGACTGAACCTGGGAGGGGAGGGGTCTACCTCTAAGCTACACCTCCAGCCCTATAATTTTTTTAAAAATTTGAAACAGGGTCCTGTTAGGTTGCTGAGAGTCTCATTAAGTGGCTGAGGCTGGCCCTCAAACCTGTAATTCTCCTGTCTCAGCCTCCCAAGTACTGGGATCACAGGCATGCGCTACCACACCCAGCTGCGTCTTGGATTCTGTCTCTGCCACTTGCAGTGCCCAGTCCCAAACCAACCCCCTGAAGTGGTCCTTCAGAACCTGCAGAAGCTCTGCGTCTTCCTCTTGGATGCCCCATGCCAAAAGCTCCGAGGCCTAACTTCTGGGCTCTGGTGCTGTGGATGGGAGCGGTGCTGGGTTAATATGAAAGAGGATGGCGCACAGCTTGAGGAGGGTAAAGAAGGCTTGAGTTTGCTGGCCGAGTGTGGGATTGGTTTGTTGCCAGGGACCCTATTTATACTGGTTTAAACCAAAGGGGATTTATTGGTTTCCCTAATTGAAATGTTGCTGCTGGATCCAGGTGCTTGGGGATGTCATGGATTCTGTGTCTCTCTACTTGCTGATTTAATCTTTGGCAGGCTTTTCCGCATGGTGGGAAGATGGCCCTGTGAAGTTCCCGGTTTAAATCAACCATCCTAGGAACTACAGAAAGAAGCTCCTGTTTTCCAATAGTCTCAGCAAAGTTCACGAGATCAGCCCGTTTGCCTGCCTTGGCTTGCCTGACCTTGCCCTAGGCTAAGCAGGGGGCCGTGGGAGTGTGGTGCTGTGATGGCCAGGCCTCTGTCCCAGGACCGCCCTTACAGCTGGAGGGGCTACAGTCCCATCGCCCCACGGAGACGTGGGAAAACTCTAGCTGGCAATACGGGGCTACAAAGGGAGCTGGCATGCTGTACCATCCAATTTCATTATTTGAAATTTCTTTAATCATGAACACCTCTTTATTCAAGAAATTAGAAAAGAGGACTTAAGTGCAGATGCCCTGGGGAAGGCAATACAGAGGTAAGAGTGAGTTGCGACCAAAGTAGAAATTAAAATATCATATTATTTCTTTTGTTTTGTTTTATGGTACTAGGGATTGAACCCAGGGGCATTATACCTCTGAGCTACACCCCCAGCCATATTTTTAATTTTTTTTTTTATAACAGGGTCTCACTAGGTTGATGAGTCTCACTACTTGCTCAGGCTGTCCTCGAGTCTGTGAACCTCCTGTCTCAGCCTCCCAAGTACTAGGATTACAACTGTGCACCACCATGCCTCGCAGAATAGCATATTATTTCTGATTATATTAAGGAAAGAGGATTAAAAAGAAGCAGGGGATAGGAGGAATAACTTCTAATGATCTATAGCACAGTAGGATTACTAGAGTTGAAAACAATTACTTGAATATTTAAAATAGATAGGGAAGAGGATTTTGAATGTTCCCAACACAAAGAGATGATGAATATGCCAATTATCCTAATCTAATCACCACATTCATATAGATATATATTAATACATATTGAATATATGTATTGAAATGTTATACTGTACCCTACAAATACATATAACTACTATGTATTGATTAAAAATATATTTAAAAAAGAAGCAGGGCAAGAGAATACCATTCAAAGAGGACAGATAGAAGAAATCCAAAAGACTGGAGACAGAAGACAGAGATGAAACTCTCCTCTTCCCAAATTTGTCAACATCAGCCTGGCTGATTGAACACAGTAGCCACCAGACTCACCTTACTGGAAATTCTATTGTATTGTACATGTTTACTATTGATCTCTTTGCTTTTAAAGCTTTTTAGTTTATTAAATGGAAACCCACACTGACATACATAGTGCTTGTTCTTGTTGGAGGATCTCCAGGACTCTGAACAAAATCCTGGTCCAGGTAGGTCATAATTCTAGTGAGTGAGAAGAATTCAAGACTGAAAGATGCCACAGGAGCCATTCACTGGCTTTCAGCCATATCAAGAGGCTTGGCGCTTCTTCATGCAGTTAAGGCCTTTCTTTTGTGATATACTCTGTGTTTGCTAAATAAGACTTGCAGTATCTTGAACTTTATTCCAAAAGAGAGAGGGAAACAATTCAGGCAATGATATTGCTTGATGGCTAAGTTGCAGAAATTCAGGTCTATGTGATATCAAAGACGCACTGAAAAAATGGCGCCCTGTGCTCCCCTCAGTGTGGCATCATCTTAAGTGCACTTTTAATGAATTCAAGAGTGTTTGGGAGGCTGGTCCTCATGGCCACCTGGCTCCCAGACGTGACCACATAGGTCAGACCACTTAAGATATCCTCAAGATTTCCCACTAGTAGTCAGTAAGATGAGAACCAGAAAGCGACATTATTGTTTTTAATGTTTTTATGATATTTACTTTTCGATATGAGAAATATTCAAATGAATATGGGCATGGATCAAACAGTATTCTAAAAACACCAATAAAAAGAAGCAGCATCACAAAATGTTACCCTAATCACACTGTACCTTATCAAAAAAATAGTAATATTATGGTCATTGCTGGACCATCTGACTCTGAGATAATAAGGAGAATGGCAGGAAAATGCCAGGAATGGTGTGGGATCGAATAAAGAAGAATAAGGCAGGTGTAAAGAAAAGATGCATTTTTATCTCTTTTATGAAAAATACTGAAATCTATAAGAAATTTCTTTCTTTCTTTCTTCCATTCTTTCGTTCTCTCTTTCACTGGGGATTGAACCCAGGGGCTCTCTAACACTGAGCTACACCCCCCAGCCCTTTTAAAATGTTATTTTGAGCCAGGTGTGGTGGCGAACGCTTGTAATCCCAGTACTTGGGAGGCTGAGACTGGAGAATCTGGGTTTGCAGCCAGCCTCAGCTACTTAGTGAAGCCTTCTGCAACCTAGTGAGACCCTGATTCAAATAAAGATTAAAAAAAATAGGGCTGGGGTAACTCAGAGGTAGAATGCCCCTGGGTTCAATCCCCAGTCCTGCAAAATAAATAAATAGATAAATAAATAAATAAATAAATAAATAAATAAAATTTTATTTTGAAGCAGGGTCTTGCTAACTTGCCCAGACTGGCCTCAAACTTGCGATTCTCCTTGCATCAGCCTCCTGAGTAGCTAGGATATCAGGCATGCACCACTGCCCCTGGCTAACTCCCAGTCCTTAAGTGGGAGAAAGAAGGAAACTTTTACCATATGCATGGGAATCAAAGACTATAGAAACTAAAAGATATTGGCTGCATTCACAGATAAAGTAACCATTTCATGAATACTTGGAGTTTCCTCACAGAATTCACGGGTTCGGTGTTCACACTTGCTGGATCACATGTGAATACTAGCAGGAGAGAAATAAAATCACCATCTAGTTATATATCAAATGGCAGCGTCCCAACCTGCTCCCCAACATAGGACACTCATTATACTTAAGTCTCTATTTTTCAGATGTTCCCCCAGTGTGACAGCCTTGTCAGTAGAAACCATCTACGTTCCTGAGGCTAAGCCCGCCTTAAAGAAACCTTTCCCTAAGGCTACCACTGGCTACCATGAAGAGCTCTGCAAGGCCCCTGCAGGCAGATCCACCACAGTGGCCCGGAGACAGACTCTCCAGGGATGGAACTCCTCTCACCACTTCTCTGCCCTTGGCCCCAACATCGACAGGAAAGAAAAACAGTGACAAAAATGAGGTTAGAGGCCCTTGAGACTATGAGGCAGGCATTTGAAATCAGGTCGGATCGGTAGGCTCAGGTCTTGACCCATCCATGGATGGATGGCGTGTTTATACAAGGCGAGGCAGGCCTGCCCCTCCCTGCGTCAACACCTCGGTCCCACCCTTCCCTTTCTTCACTTGCCTTCCACTCCAAGTATAAAATGCTTCTCCAGTTATGGATTGCCAGGTGACCAGGCTTAGAATTCACCCAAACAAGCCCCTGAATCTGACATCGGATTCTGTTTTTTATTTATCTTTTTTTCTTTTTTGGCACAGTAAAAGAGGGCACAGGCCTGCCCTTAAATCGTGCACCAGGTGAGATTCAGCAGTCTTCGGTTTACTGACTCTCCAGTCACCTGAAGTCTCCCTGGCCTATCTTGTTTGGCAACTAGACTTGGATGTAAATGATTTAGGCAACATGCTGTGTTCACACTGAGAAACACGGACAACTTCTGGGGCTGCTGCTGAGAGCCAGGTTGGAAATGGTAATCTACTTGCTACCTGGACCCATTTTTCTGATCTTAGAGTAGCCTCAAAGTGGGGTGTGTGTCCCCACGTGTGCGCATGCACGAATTCTGTGTACATCTGTGTTAGCTCTAGGACTGGCGTGGGGTTTACTAAGGAGCAGGAAATTGTAGAACTAAAATATTCTTGAAGTCAGGGAAAGGTGACCAAGGAGCACACATGTGGTAGATAAGATAAAATACAGTGGGAGAATTTTTTTTTTAAGCTGCAAATCACTTCCTGTTTCATTACAAGGATGAATATCTAGTCTAATCTTTTCCCTTGGTTTATTTCTATATTTTTAATTAGATTGAATTTTAAGTACTTGACTTTTAAAGACATCTACTCAGTTTAAGTCTATGACTTTGGGCGCAGACTGTGCTTCTGCGACGGTGACAGGGTTGGGCATGCTTCCCAAGATGCCTCCACTGTAGGGCACAGGAACGAGGGCTCGTCTCTTAGGTACACCCCAGGGCCACTCTGTCGCTTACTCTGATTTCGCTAAGTGATTGAAAAGCACACTTGACACACACTCCGTTCTCAGAGATCAAGTTATAATTAAATCCAGGAAATCTCTCTGAGGGCTGGAGCCGGCAGGTTTGAGTTTGGTATTTGTTCTTGCCAACAGCCGACAGCTCTAGTATATGTGCTGTGGCCACGGGCAGGGCCAGTTAGGGCGATTATGAAATGTTTGTTCTGTCTGTAGTTTATTTTGTCTGGTGAAAACGAGAGCCCACCAGTAAAGAGACCTTGTGTGGAATACAGATTTAAGCATTTTCTTGCAAAACGCAGGCCTGACTTTTTTTCCAGAGAGGACTAAAGGTTAGTTCCATATTGTGCCAACAAATCAGAAGCCATCAATGAGTAGTTAAGCATAGGTAAACACAAGTGGCTGGGGGGGGGGGAGCTGTCTGGTGGGATGCCAGTGTGGAGCGCAGACAGCTTCATCAAAAGGAATGTGTTAAATGCTCATTAACTAGATTTACAAACGATCCCCAACTGGGAGGTGTTGCAAACAACAGAGGACTACCACACACACACACACACACACACACACACACACACGTGCACATGTACACACACACACACACTCACTTGCACACTAATTACATGCATGTATGCACACAAAGCAGAAAAAGCAGTCATGTTCTGCTTGGAAAACAGACCCAAGATTAAGTAATCTTAAACGCAGACACCCAAAGAGAGTGCTAATATTAGAACAGAATGAAGGCAACAACTCTAGAATAGCAAGTGTCCATCGCTGATGAAGGTTTTGGGGTGTTGCAGGGGAAGCTGTGGCCGAGGTGGCAGGGGTGTGAACAGCCCTAGGCATTCTGGAAAAAATCTGAAACACGCCTGGGGAGAGAGCAGGGGCCACTAGACACAAACAGAAGCAGAAGAGCGATGGGAGGAGGTGTGATGGTCATGAGCCACCACATTCTAAGTACTGGTTCACAGAATCCTTAATTCTCCAAGGCTTCAGGAACCACCGTCCCCACCCACACCCTGGATCTGGATGGTGGCAGGAGGATCACACCGAATCACATGGCACCCACTGTCACCCCACCGATCCTTAAGAATTCCTTAGGAGGACTTCTCGACATATTGTTTCGGGTGTTACACAGGTATCTTGAGGAAAAAGGAGTGTATTCTGAATCCTTGGTGTCAACCTGATGCCATCACAGGCCTGGGGCTGAGCGCCTCTACTCTCTACTCACGTCCTGTCCCTCCAACGTGCCCCTCCGGGCTTTGCCTGCAGGCTCTCGGTACACACTGAGCAGGCAGGGTGGTACAGCTGACTAGACAACATGACACCAGGGTGGTGTGGACCGTCTCTGGGCCTCTCTGGGTGACAGCTCCCTGGTTAGCTTAGGGGTTTGTTATGGACTCACCCGTGTCCCCTCTAAATTTATATGTTGAAGCCTTGAAGCCTTCATACACAGAATGTGACTGTGTATGAAGACAGGGTCTTTAAATAGTACTTAAGTTAAAATTAAGAGTGGGCCTAGTCCAATATGACTGAGAGATCCAGACATAGACCCCATCACGGGTCGACCGTGTGAGAAAATAGGGAGAAGGCGGCCATCGCCAAGTCAGGTAGAGAGACCGCAGAAGGGACTGACTCTTGACCTTGGACTTTCAGCCTCCAGGACCATGGGAAAAATAATTTCTGTTGTTAAGTCACTTGGGCTGTGGTTTTATGTTTTGGCAGCCTTACCTACCAATACAGGATTCTTTTATTTTTTATTTTTATTTTTATTTCTTTGTGATACTGAGGATTGAACCCAGAGGCATTCTACCTCTGAGCTATACCCTCCAGCCCTATTTTTCATTTTTATTTTGAAACAGGGTCTGGCTAGGTTGATGAGAGTCTCACTACTTACTGAGGCTGTCCTCAAACCTACGATTCTCCTGTCTCAGTCTCCAAGTACTGGGATTAAAGGTGTGCACCACCCGCCCAGACCAATACAGTATTCTTATTGAAGGGTCCATGAATCGGCTTCAAGGAGGTCTCATATCCTTTTAATGTTTGGAAACATTTTGTATGGATATACATATGCATACTTTTTAGGAAAAGGAAATATTCTTTAGAAAAGACTCCTATTTGTAGAGATGCTCCTGATTCAAGAGAGTTAACAACCCCTGACTATAACTAGAATTTCACTAAAGTTTGTTCCAGAGCCAAACTTCATCCCTCACAAATAGAATCCCTCCAACCTGTAGCCCATAGGAACAACATGGGATTCTGGTAATTTAGAAGGAAGCCGAGGCACCTGCTCATCAGAGGTCACCAAGCCTATAATCCAGATGTCTGACCACCTTCATTATGTGCATGTTTGTACTGAAGACTGGTGATCATCTGGTTAGAACACAGTAAAAGTGAGTCCAGGGTTGCAGCTCTGACACATGCTTACACCATCGCAAATTCACTGAAAAGTAAAGGGCAGGGTAAGATCTGCTGGAATTCCCAGTGGAATCCTACTAGTACATCTTGAAACCCAAGGAAAACTGTGGAAAAGAGAGAAACACACGGCCTTTTCCTGCTTTTGGAATAACACCAAGTATGTTGTCTATTTGCCCCCAGCAAAACCTTGTAAACAACTCTCCAGCTGTCACCTTGGAAAATGGCTTTCCTGGGGCCCAAACCCCAGCGGTGACACTGGATGTTCCATGCCCTGTGGGGCCCTGGGTGCTTATCTCTGTTAACCCGGACCACAGTCGTAGGATACAGATAATGTTAGCATCTTCCTGACTTTTCAAAAGAATGGGCAACTTTTCTTTTTTTTTTTTTTTGCGGTACCGGGGATTGAACCCAGGGGCGTTCTACCTCCGCGCTACGCCCCCGACCCTATGTTTTATACTTTATTTTGAAACCGGGTCTCACAAAGTTGCCAAGGGCCTCACTAAGGAGAGAGAGAGAGAGACAGGGAGAGAGAGAGAGAGAGAGAGAGAGAGCGAGCTGAGGCTGGCCGCGAACCCAGATCCTCCGGTCTCCGCCTCCCAAAGTACTGGGATTACAAGCGTGTACCACAATGCCCGGCGTAACGGGCAACTTTTCTAAGGCAAGTGTTGGAGGTTCGATTCGGTGCAGGCAGCCCCACTGAAGACCCGACTCTTTCCATTTTGTTCTGTCTTGTTAAGTAACTGAACAATGTGTCCCATTCCTCTCTTCCTTCTCTGGTTCTCTCTTACTTTTCCCTTTCCTTTCCCTCACTCACTCCCCTCTTTCTTTCCAGGCCTTGTTCATGCTAGGCAAACGCTCTACCACTGAGCTACATCTCCAGCCCCTCTCTTATTTTCTAACAGAAAGACGCTATGTCCTTGAAGTTCTGTTCCTTAAAAAAATCTCAGAGAATACGATTTCAGAACAATGGCTTTCTCTGGAGTTGCGGGAGAGGGATGAGCTGGGGGAAGTGCAGAGTGGCTTTCACTGTATGTACAGGGAAAGTGTTCTCTAAGCTGGATGATGGGCACACACTTGTTGGTTTATTCATTTTATCAGAAAAGTCTGGTATTAAATATTAAACTCTTCAATAAGTTGTCTAAAAAAGATTTACTTAGCCTTAAAACTGTTCTTACCACTTGACTGAATAGCCCTATTTCTGGGACTCTAATGGGAGAACAATAATCTGAAATGAGGACAAAAATTTATATGACAAAATTCCCCTTCCTTCCTCCCTCCCTCCCTCCCTCCCTCTCTTCCTTCCTTCCTTCCTTCCTTCCTTCCTTCCTTCCTTCCTTCCTTCCTTCTTCTGTATTAGGGTTTGAACTCAGGGACATTCTACCTCCGAGCTACACCTCCAGCCCTATTTTTATTTTGAAACAGGGTCTCACTAAGTTGCGGAGGGCTTCTCTAAGTAGCTGAGGCTGGCCGCAAACCTGCAATCCTCCTGTCTCAGCCTCCCAAGTACTAGGATTACAAGTGTGCGCCACCATGCCTGGCTATAGCATTATTTCTAATTTAAAAATGTTGAAGTAATTTAAAAAGTCCAACAAAGAGAAAAATGATTGGGCAAATTTTGTTACTTCTGTGAGATGGAACATTACACAGACTTCAAAAAAGATGCTTACAAAGAGTTTTTAGTGATATGAGGACATGCATTGATAAAACTTTAAATGGAAAATCAGGATATAGAATTATGCATAAGATAAGGTTTCAAAGCTCTGAAAAAGACTGAAATAAAAAGGCAGGAAGAAAAGCATAGCAAATAGTGGGTTTCTCTGGGATGTGTAATAATGGCCCCTTTTAACTTGTTCTAAGTCCGTCCTTCCTTCCTTCCTTCCTTCCTTCCTTCCTTCCTTCCTTCCTTCCATTCATCCATCATACTGGGGATAGAACCAAAGGTCTTGTGCATGCCAGGCAAGTACTACTATACTATACCCCCAGCCCCTCTAAGTTTTAATTTTTATACAAGGGAGCATGTACTACTTTTATAAAATGTAAAAATATATATATATATGTCTGCCCGATGGTTCTTATAAATCTTCCAGTAGGTTCCTGTATTGTGATAGGATGCCTTCTGTCTCTCAGCCTGAAGTGGTCTATTTGCTGTTGTTGCTAACAGACATGATAGTTATGTCGTGGGGTCAAGGGTAGGCCTCTTGGGGTTACCGGTCTCTTCTAGAACATACTGTTTACTGCATGTTTTTAATGACATAGATGAAATTTTCTCCAAAACAATTCAGTGTGTTTCCTGTATTGCCCCATTTGTTGCAAGATGAGATGGAGACAGGAAAGCTCTTCTTCACTGACTTGGGCAGATTCACTCACTTCTGACTAAGCATGGAGCACTCTTGTGCTTCTGGGACCTTGTGATGTTATAAGAGGTTTCTCTCCTGTGCATGTGTGCATGCGTGCTCACACACACACCCATGTGTGCATGCATGCACGCGCACACACACACACACACACACACATGCATGTGTGCATGCATGCGCGCACACACACACACATGCATGCATACTCTGCCACCCAGCCCACATTCCGCAGGCCTGAGCTCCCTGGAAGAGAGGCATGTGGCTGGAGTCTGCAGCAGCTGTCTCAGGGCCCAGGTGGCCTCAGGGTAGCAGTCACAGCTGTTGGGGAGGCTGGAGGCTGACCTAAAGCCATCCCTTTCTTCTTCTGGACCCCTTCCTTTTCGTTCAGGCTGCTCAGCCACACAGGAAGAAAATATTTGATTAGTTTAATCAGCCTCTGTCTCAGGATAAGGAAGCAGGAAATCCCTGCCTCTCTACAAGTGCGTAGGAAGCCTGCTAGAAGCCTGCTGGGGCCAAGGCCGGAGAAGACTGGGAAGCAGAGTGTGGATCCTCAGGCCTCCCCCTTGGACACGTGGCAGGACTCCCTGCTTCAGTGCCCTCTCCACACACCCTCAGGTGTCTTCTCTGGTTGGGAAATGAGTTATATTTAGAATTGGGGCCAGGTCATAAGGACAGGGATGAGTGAGCTTGGGGTGAGGGACTAGGTTTGGGCTGCAGACTGGAGAGGGACACCAGGTCTGACTCCTCATCACAATTTTAATCAAATGTCTTTAAACATATATATATATATATATATATATATATATATATATATATATTCAACAAGCAGCATTTGTATTAAGTCAAACAGTACTCAAGACACCATCCCCCCTCCCTCTCACGAATAATTCCCTACTCTATCTCACAACTACTCTTAACACTTTCGATTGCTTTCCTTGTTTAATTTTCTTTTCTGGCATTTTCTCCCTCATTTATAAATCATGTGCTTGTCTTGATATTTCTTGGTTTTCTTATTATGGACCTATAGACATTATCTCTTGAGTTAAAAAAAATCTTAATGGACTTTATTTTTGATTCTAGAATCGGGCAATACTTCATTTCATCACTATCTGGAGCATGAAAGGGAGGGAAGGGGGAGGGAATAGGGTGGGATTGGAGGGAGGGCTAAATGTGCAATGTGTGCATGTATGATGTTCATACCCTGACATATATCAAAATGTATAATTACAATTTACAATGCACCAATAAATGAACATAAAAAGTTAAAAAAAATAGAGTAACTGTCGCATCTATTGATTTCCTAAAACATGATGTTACTATTTCCACTTTGCCTTCTCCCTTTCTTCCCCACTCCTGTTTCCTTCTTTTATCCTCTTAATGTAGTGACTGTGCGATTTTATGTCCTCTGAGAAACAGAGACTCCCAGGCAGACTTAGGAATGCCTAGCAGCTCCTGGGGACGATGCTGGTGACAAGAAAGGGCTGCTGGAGGTATCAGGACACCCGACAAGGAGAGGGCAGGGACGGGGCTTGACTGGAAGAGCCTTAGACTGCAGTGGGGTGCTGAGGAACTCATGGCCCTGCCGATGAGATGAGTTCAGGGAGCCTCTGAACAAAGACCATGCCTTGGAGGAGCTCAGTGCTGGGCAGGGTCGGCCGCTCTAGCTCCCCTGCCCTGCTCAGTGACTGGCAGCCTTAGCCCAAGAGAGCAGGCCTTCCCTGATGACAGCAGGGGACCCCCAGGGGGTCACACTCCTCAGGCAGGTTGTCATCTGATGGGAGGTCCCTATGGTCCACCTCAGGCCACCGCATTCATATTATAATTTATGGTACTATTCCTATTCAGTGCTTAGGCTAGTGTGTGCTATAACCACCTTTCTTTTCTCATTATTTTTCCTTTCTTGGAGTTTTCTTTCTTAATTGGCTTCCTTTTCTATATCCCTGTCCATTAGTCTAACCTCTCCAACAGCACCACCCAACACCCCACAGCAGGGCGGACACATCTGGATATCAGCTCCATTTCTTTCTTTTTTGGAGATGTTCCTCCCATCTGGATCAGTTGCTTCTTCCCTTATTATTTAGTTATTTATTTTTGCAGCACTTGGGACGAACACCATGGCCTCGTGCATGCTAGGCAAGCACTTGGCCCCTGAGCTACATTCCTAGCCTTTTAAAATTTTGAGACAGGGTTTCACTAAGTTGCTCAGGTTGGCCTCAAACTTGGATCCTCCTGCCTCAGTGTCAAAAGTTGCTGGGAGCCGGGTGTGGTGGTGAACGCTTATAATCCCAGTACTTGGGAGGCTGAGACTGGAGGATCCGGGTTCACGGCCAGCCTCAGCTACTTAGTGAGGCCCTCCACAACTTAGTGAGACCCTGTTTCAAAATAAAGAATAAAAAAATAGGCCTGGAGGTGTAGCTTGGAGGTAGAATGTCCCTGGGTTCAATCCCCAGTTCTGCAAAAAAAAGTTGCTGGGATTACAGGCATGTACCACTATGCCCAACCATCAATTCATTTTATTTTTTGTAAAGGATGCATGGGTAGGTAGATGTACATAATTATTATGCTGCTTATAATTATTTAATTCTTTTTGTAAAAGGTTAGGGAATGAGGCCTAGAAACCTGGGACTTTTGTTTCTCAGGGGACTGTTCTCAGGAGGTATTGTCTTCATGTAATCTGAGAATTACCCATAATAATAATAATCCGTGCTAACCCATATCATAACCCATGTTGGCAGGGCCTAGTGAGATAGCTGAGGCAGGAGTTGGCCTGGATAAGTTAGCCCAGAATTATTCACCATTTGTTCAACAAAGTACTATTGAGTGACCATTATGTCTTGGGCACTAGGCTGGGAGATTTTATATTCATTCAACCTCTTCCTAGTCCCACAAAAGCCCTGCCAGGTAGCCAGCTGGCCTCAAACCAGCTTCTTAAAGATTCACTTGACCAATGTGGAGTCTGCTTAACATTCAACCTCGGTTTGCGAGGCTACATTTCATTTTAGTGTCCTATATTTTCTTGGAATTTGGGGGCAGCTTAATTATGAAAAAAAATAAGTTCCTCTAAAGGCACAGCTAACTTGATTTTGTATTTATATCAGCTATTTATTGAACGGGCAGGATTTATTTTTTAAATGATGGGATTGTTTTGTATACTTGAAGGCGCCTTTTTCTACTTGACCTACTTTTGGATAGTTAAGCTCTTTTTAGTCAGTTTGTAGGAAGCCCTTTATTCAGAGTTGAAATCAAATTAAAATTTAATTTAATATTTATTTCTGGGACACCTGAAATGCACAAATGCTCCATAGGGGATTGAATTTCACATGAATGGGTTTTTAGGTATGATGTTCGGCAGCCAGGCTGGAATGAGAAAAAAAAAATGGGGACAGAGACCTGGGCAACCCACTTACTACCCCTCGATTTCCCTTATTTCCCTTCCCTCTCCATCACTGGCATCGAAGGAGGACTCTGGGCCTCCTTCTGGCCTCTTATTTTTATGATTCTAGACATCAAATGTTCTGTCTCCTGTTTTCCTGAGACAGAAGTCAGGGTGGGCTGTGGAGTTAGAGACGGTGGTTAAAGGTGAACACACTTCCTGACCACCTTCCATACACTCCTGTCTGTTCCTCCGTCAGTAAGCCCCGCCCTAGACCATCAGCGGGGCGCGCAAATGACCCAACAGAGGGATGACTGAGACAGCCAGAGAATCCATAACCCCGGAGCATGTGCACAGGGATTTAATTTATTATAAAAATGCTTATAATTATTCAAAAGATAGAAAGGGGAAGGACCTATGTTATTTCTGCCAGCCTAACATGTTCAGGGATCAGAATTTGCTAAATTTGCTGAGTGTGTTAACTATTTGAAAAAAGTGCCTATTTTCAATATTAGAAAATGGGATCCAATTGCTCAAAGCATTTTGGGGGAGAAGCAAGAGCTCAGGGTAAAGTAAAGGAATAATGGAATTATTTTAGAACACCAATTTGTGAAAGCCAGTCTAGGAAATATAAACAGAGTGCTGAAAGATCCTATATTTTGTTGCCTTTTTTAACAAGTCAAAAATAAATTTTTTTTCTCTCCTTCCTTCCTTCCTTTTCTTTCTTTCCTTCTTTCTTTCTTTCTTTCTTTCTTTCTTTCTTTCTTTCTTTCTTTCTTCTTCTTCTTCTTCTTCTTCTTCTTCTTCTTCTTCTTCTCTCTCTCTCTCTCTCTCTCTCTCTCTCTCTTTCTTTCTCTTTCTGGTATTGGGGATTGAACTCAAGGGCATTCTGCTCTGAACTATATCCTCCAGACCTTTTTATTTTTAAACAGTCTCACTTAAGTTGCTGAGGATTTTGCTAAATTGCTGAGACTGGTCTCTAATCTGCAATCCCCCTGCTTCAGCCTCCCAAGCCCCATGGAGGTGTGCACCACCATACCCAGCTAAAAATAAATTATTCTTGGGTTGGGGGTATAGCTCAGTGGTAGAGTGCTTCATATGCAAGGTCTTGAGTTTGGTCACCAGGACCATGGAAGGAAGGAAGGAAGGAAGGAAGGAAGGAAGGAAGGAAGGAAGGATTCTTAAAAAGAAAGTATAATTGTCTTTATTTTCATATTTGGAAAGGAACTAAAATATCAACATAATAATTTCAATAAGATTTCAGAAAGAATTTTTGTAGACATGTCTGGACATTTTCTGGAATAAAGATGGTGCCCTTCTGCTGCTGCAGTGCTAGGTGGGTGGCTGAAATCATGTGACCTTTGCCCTGTGTGTGTCCCCAGAGACTCTGGCCAGTGACCCCCTGATCCACCTTTCCCTGAAACTCATACCATCAGCTGGCTGGTCTGGGCCTACTGAACCAAATATCTCTCCATGCTATAAAATGTTATAAAACTCCTATATGCTATAACATATAGGAGTTAACATGGTATTTTGAAATTTATATCCACAGGGTGTCTACCACCCTGGACTTCACTGTGTTGTTGACTGTAGCAGCTAAGTCGGCCATCTGGTCCATGCATTCCTGGGAGAAGTCCAGTTATGGCTGCCATTTGATTAAGAGTGAGGATGCTGGGGCCAGACTGGCTGGGTTCAGTACTGGCTCCCAGACACTTGAGTTATGCTCCTCATTAGCACCCTTTTTCCTTATCAGTAAAACAGGAGTTTATGTACCTACCTCACAGTGTTGTTGTACAGATAAATTAATTAAAACGTGTTAAGAACTTAGAACAGTGTCTGGCACATGGTCAATGGTATCTAAGTGTGAGCTAGTGATGTATTATTATCATTATTATTTGTGTGAACTATGCAAGACACTTTTTTGGTTATAAATGCACAGGAGTGTATACCCAAGTGTATATATTTACATTATATAATTTCTCATTTTATAACCCTGGGAATGCAATCCCCACAGGGCAGCTTCTCTTCTCTTTCCTTTTCTTTCTGCCACCCCATAGCTCTCTTATCCCCCCCCTCAACTTTTTTTTAAAATTTTTTATGGTCCTGGGGATTGAACCCAGGGGCATTCTGTCTCCGAGCTATACCCCAAGTCCATTTTATTCTTTAATTTTAGGGTCTCACTAATTTGCTAAGGGTCTCATTACACTGCCGAGGCTGTCCCTGAACCTGTGATCCTCTTGTCTCAGGCTCCCAAGTACTGGGATTACAGGGGTGCACCATCAAGCCCATTTCACATCCCTCTCCCTTTTAATTGATTCATGTACTCTGTTCCTTTTTTCTCTATCACAGCTTATTTAATTCTACTTTAGGAAATTTCTTTCTTGTACTTAAAAATTCCTTAAACTCTTTCCTTTTTTTCTCTCTCTGTTCTAAGTTGAATTTTATTTTATTTTAATCATCCGAGTGATAGGAAAAGTGGCTGATGAAGGGTGGAGCCAGGTATTTGTCATGTTGTATCAACACGAAAGGGACCAAATAGCACAAGGGGAGAGTCCAAGCCTGCACAGAGAGGTCCGGCTTCCTTCTTACTTCCCTCATAGCATTCTAAGTTCTATGTCTCCCAGTTTAGATTTAGATTCATTATTTTATGAACAGTTATCATCCACCTTGTACGGCTTAAACACCTGGCTCAACCTTTTAGATGGATTATCATTTAATCCTCACAACAACTCCTTGAAAGTAGGTATTGCTCCCATCTTACAGATGAAGAAAAGAAAAAAATAGAAGGGTAAATAACTTACTCAACACCACACAACTAGAGAGTAGAGATCCAGGACTTAAATCAGTATGTATGATTTCAAGTTCCTTTCTCTTCCTGTTACCCATAATCCTTCCCACATATAAAAATCTATGTATAGCTGGGCGTGGTGGCGCACGCTTGTAATCCCAGTACTTGGGAGGTGGAGAACGGAGGATCCGGGTTCGCAGCCAGCCTCAGCTACTTAGTGAGGCCCTCCGCAACGTCGTGAGACCCAGTTTCAAAATAAAGGATAAAAAAAATAGGGGCGGGGGTGTAGCTTGGAGGTAGAATGCCCCTGGGTTCAATCCCTGGTACCACACACACAAAAAAAGTCTATGTATAATAAAAATGGACAAATTCATCAATCTCATACTCTTGAAACTGTCAAAACTCTTACCCAGAACTTTGTATAAATTTCTATATAGATATTTGTCCCTCTTGAAATAAACGTTTTCTCCAGTACTCCATCCATCCATCCATCCATCCATCCATCCATCCAATTATCCCCGCCCATCTGTCTATTCATCCAATCATCCCTCCATTCATCCATCTGTGCATGCAGTCATATATTCATCTATGCATGCATTCACTCTTTTATTAATTACTAGGTATCAGGCACTATAATATATTTTGAAGAAATTCCTGTCTTTAAGGGGTTCCTAGTATAGGGCAGCAGGCAATATATAAATAAAACATTGTATTGTAATGTGGTAAATGCGAACACATAGTGATACTTAGAAGATGTTGTGGAAATGAAAGAGATGTAGGAAGGAAGGAGATTTTTAACTTTTCTGAGGAAGGATTTTTTTTGGAATTAGGAATTTAACTGAGGCATTCTACCTCCGAGTTATACCCCCTTTTTATTTTTTATTTTGAAACAGGGTCTGGTTAAGTTGTTAAGGGCCTCACTAAATTGCTGAGGCAGGCCTCAAACCTGTGATCCTAATCCCAAGTAATGGGATTACAGGTGTGCACCACCATGCCCAGCTATGAATTTTTAAACTGGAGTCCTGAGGACTTTAGAAGGTGAGTGGAGGAACCACTTGAAGTGTGTGCGGAATCTTCCCCGAGGGCTCGATGGCCAAGGGAGTAGAGGGGTGGGAGTCTGACTAGAGCAGGACAGGGGAGTTTTTACTGTGCTAATGTTTGAGTTGATTAAGGGGTTTTCCAGGAATACAAAGGAGAAGAAGACATTGCAGACAAAAGAAACCACGAGTGGAAACGTAAATGCAAATAACTTGCTTGGACTCTAGCCCAGGATATCATTAAGGCATAGGAGGGGACAAAACACCTAGGGTCGGTGGTTAGGGTCCATACCAAGAAAGGAATGGCACACAGGGCCAAGAATGAATTCTCAAGGGTATCAAAAATGCTCGAAAGTGTTATTACAGTTTATTGTCAAATTTATTCTCTGATGCCATTTGACAAAATGATAGGGGTTCTTTCTGTCCTTTTCCAGAAGCTTGTAGAAAATTCTCTGTATTTTAGGATACATTTGCACTCAGGAGTGGAGCTAGGAGCCTGGCCTTGTTTCTGGAGGCTAATGTGTTCTTGATTCCAAACAATGAAGCCGGGTGTGGTGGCGCATGCTTGTAATCCCAGTACTGGGAGGCTGAGACTGGAGGATCCTGGTTCACGGCCAGCCTCAGCTACTTAGTGAGGCCCTCTGCAACTTAGTGAGACCCTGTTTCAAAATAGAGAATAAAAAATAGGGCTGGGGGTGTAGCTCGGAGATAGAATGCCCCTGGGTTCAATCCCTGGTACCGCAAAAGAAAAAATAAATAAATAAAAAAAAGGATTCCAAACAATGGCTTACAAAAATTCTGAGGAGCAAGGAGGCTGTGCGTTGGCTGGGCGGCACAGCCTGTAGGTACCAAGGTGGTTCATCCTCAAATGCTTGACGTTCAAGGATGGGAGTGTGAGCAAGAGAAGGGGCAGAGAAAGAAGATAGAGTCCCACGTCAGTACCTGCTTATTTTGTTGCTGAGAAAGCATCAAAGGTTTTTTGGAATGTGGGTTTTATTTGAGGTGTAATAGTTAAATTTATAGTCTGGGTATCAGTGTTAACACTGCCTTTATTTTGTTCCCAAACCTCTGCAGTTGAGGAATTAATCAGGTAGATTAACCATATTAGTTATATTAAGATAATATACTCATTCATCTGTCAAAAAGGAAGCTGGTCTGCCCTGGAATCATTTCTCTCGATTTTAAAGCACATTTGCTGGTCGCTTTAGATAGGACAGGAATGATATTTCTAAGCCCGATAATTCCCCTTTCTGTCTGAGTTGATCAATACATCTTTCTGCGTCCTCCAGCACAAAAACCTGAATGTGCTTGCTTCCTTTTCTAAAAGAAAGCCTCTGTCTCTCTGGGATTAAGAGGGCATAGTCCCATGACACAGTTTCCAGTCAAATTTTGGCATCTGAAAAACCTTCCCTCTTTCAAGAGCTGCGGGCAACCTGTCAAGAGAGAGCCGTGTTTTGGCATTTGGACTGAAAATGTTACCTGCCAACTGGGCTGCTCTCAGCGTATTGTTTCTGAAACCAGAGGGAGCGCACGGAACAGAACGGGCTTTGTACTATCGGGACGTTTTTGATGAGCGCATCTGCACCAAGTTGAAGGGGAAACCAGCCGCTGTGTCTGTCCATTTTCTCCCACCCCAGCTTTCCCGGGCTCCCAAATGCTCCCACAGGGTGTGGCTGCTGCATTTTAAGACTCCTAATTCAGAAACTTTACTTTGTTAAAACCAAAGCCATGGTGCCACACATTTCATACACAGCTGCTCTGATTGGCACTCTGTGGCTTTTTTTTCTCAATTCCCTGTCACCCCTGTTCTCTACTCTGGTTCCAACCTTAACAAGAAGGGAGTGGACATTCACCCAAGCAGAGGATTGCTAGCTCAGTGTGTCTACACTGACGTTTCTTCTAGCGTCCCCTTCCACCAGTCTACTTTCAGTCAGCAGGCATTTGTAGGACACCAACTATCCTAGACAGTGTCCTCCTCTCTATTGAGGTGAGCAAAACAGTTCTGGAAGCCAACCTGAAGGCCTCCATTCACCAAAGCCCAGTCCAGAACCACAGAAGGATCTGGAAGGGCTGGTGGAGCCAGGCTGGGGGCCTCAGCATCCCTGCATCCAGGTCCTGGGTCCATAGACCCTTGCTTGTGACTGTCATACTCTTTCCTTTCATTCATTTTGTTTACTTTTCACCAACAAATCGAATCTCTGATTCAGTTAAAAAGGCAAAGAACTTTCTATAACATTCTATATCCATAGAGTAGATAGAGTCACATTCTATAACATACTATATCCATAGAGTAGATACAAACTTGTTCAGCAAAAGGAGAAGAAAACTCCTTCAGTAGAATATTAGTTGCTAAAGAGTTAATCGAATGGTCCTGACCCCAAGAGGTTTGCAACATGAAATACAGAGTTACAGCCTTCATTCTTAGCATGTGTGGAAATCTTTAAAACTTTTTCATAGATAAGCAGAGGGCAGAAAAGCTCTGGTGTTTAACAGTAAAAACTTTCCTTGGCTCGCAAAATCTATTTTAGAGTCTGGGAGGAAAAGAAATAGCTACATAATTATATCAATATATCTTATATAATAAATAATAAGTCACAAAAATGGCAAAACCTGGCAGAGGAATTCAGAAGGGAGGCTCCCTACCCTCTTGGAATTTTGATCAATTCCTTAGCAGCCCTGGAAAATGCCTACAGTTTCCCACCACAACCCGTCCCCCCTCCCAATATTCCTGCCTTAGTGTCAGAAGCACACCAAGAAAACCAGTCTCAAAACTCGAAAATGGACAGCCTACGTACCCCGCCATCTTCTTGGTCCTCCATGAAGGGGGCTGCTTCTGGTCTGTCAGGCCATACGTCCCCTGCTTCCTCTCTGACTCACCGATCCGCAGCACTGATGTCAGGCTCTTAATGGGAATCTGTTTTCAATTCAGGGCAGATGTGGGACACTTGTGTAGCCCTAGAGATTATCAACTTTAAAACAAATCGCCTTCAGGATGATAAGTCCAGAGGCAGTAACTGTTTCCCGAGGCCTCCCTGGGGTGCGTTCCAAATACTTAACATATAACACAATAACTGTGACGCGCAAGTGAGTTCTGCTCTTTAGGGTCGCAGACTAGAAAAGCAAGCCGGCAAAATCCCCCCAGAAACAATGCTTGTAAAGAGATCTCAGATGGTTTAAATAGAAATTCAGATATTTTCGTAACATATACAACAGGACAAAATGTCCCTCCATCTAGCCCCCCCACCCCACCCCAAACTATCTTCACACTGTTTTTGGCTCATTGACTTTAGTTTTCCACAAATTGAAATTGAATTGTTCTGGTTCAGAGTTTTCTTGGCTCAAGAAAAGAAAAGGGGAGGACTATTCCAAGACTTCCACAGAGAAACATCCAGAAAGCCATTTAACATGGTAAGTTTAATGTTCTAGAATTAGCGTTGACACGGTGTGAACTGTCTACATCCCGGCGCACCCTCTGTTCTGAGAGAACACTATGGGGTTAGCCCATTTGCCAGATTTTAAACTCTTAAAAAACTCTAGCTGGGCTTTAATATAATTTAATATAGTATTATAACCCTGAGAAGAAAGAGTTTACAAAAACACTAATTTTGAAGACATCCAAAGAAAAGATTTTTAAAAAATTTAACAAAACTTATAATAGTTTTGTATAGTCCTTTAAGATATTAAAGATTAATGTTCATGGCATTTCCCATACACAGATAAGTTTAAATGTCATATGGGTGAATAGTCAGAAGATAGTCACATTAAAATGTATATTTGGAAAACACAATCTATTATTTAAAATTAATATTATGAGTGTGGCATGACAGATGACATGTGAAATATCAAGTCACCAAAGAACATTACAGCTACTATTTCTTCTACCTCCACAGGGAAAGATAGACGAAACTGCCAATTAAACTTCCTGTACCTTAGGAATGTGTTAGCTTTTATGTACCATCATAAGGAGTATTAAGAATTCTGGATGGGACAAAAAGGGACCTGTCCCCAAATCTCTCTTTATTTTTTTTTTTTTTGTTTGTCTGAG
>PVJS01013393.1:13607-42243 GCA_004027185.1 Glis glis | reverse complement strand
CGGGCGTGGTGGCGCACGCTTGTAATCCCAGTACTTTGGGAGGCAGAAACAGGAGGATCGGGGTTCGCGGCCAGCCTCAGCTCTCTCTCTCTCTCTCTCTCTCCCTGTCTCTCTCTCTCTCTCTCTACCTAGTGAGGCCCTCCACAACTTCGTGAGACACGGTTTCAAAATAAAGTATAAAAAAATAGGGCTGGGGGTGTAGTACAGAGGTAGAACGCCCCTGGGTTCAATCCCCGGTACTGCCAAAAAAAAAAAAAAAAGAGATACATGTTAATAACAGCAGCAAGAAAAATCTGATAGTTTACTTCACATGTCCTGAATAAATTCTTTACCAGAATTCTAGAGTAGTTCCACAGTGTATATGTTCTTTTCCTGTAGAACAGCACTATCAACTACAACAGGTATGCAAGAATAAAATGCAGACTCCCATCTGGGATTGGTGGTGCATGCTTGTAATTCCAGTACTTGGGAGGCTGAGACAGGAAGATTGCTGGTTCAAGGCCAGCCTCAGAAACTTATCAAGACTCTGTTTCAAAATGAAAAAATGTTTTTAAAAGGGCCAGGGATGTAGCTTGGAGGTAGAATGCCCCTGGGTTCAACCCCTAGTACCCACCCAAAATGCAGACTACCTACCTTGCATTTTCATTTGTTCTTTAATGGTGAATTAAATTCTACCCATAATAAATGACAAAACTTATTTATAGTTTTTGTTTCATTTAAAATAACATGAGATTGACAGATCTGGGAAAAAAATAATATTCACTTTTAAAAAATAGGAAAGAAATGGAGCCATAATCAATATAGTGTATAGTTATGATGGTTACAGACATTACTTAAAAGACTGAAACAAGAAGCTGTGATCCTAATTGTTGATATGCTGCAGGTGCTAAGTAACTTGTTAGGGTGCCTTTCACATATGTGACCAGAAATAAAATCATTGAACTAGGTGTGCATGTATTTAGAAAAACAGTAGTGCTTTGATGTATCACTTTTTAGTTTGTGGTTTGATCTTCAATGTAATATTTGAAAGCAGTTTTATGTTCATGTTAGTATCACATTGATTCTGGGTAACAGTAATTACTTACTGTAGCATGCTGTCGTAGCTGTACGATGTACACTCCTCCCATTCCAACATTAGGTCTGTTGTTAAAGGTTACTATTCCATGATATGTAACAATCATTTATACCCCACAGAGCGTATTGATTAGTCTTTGAAACTTTATCGCATTTGTACTGGCTTAAGCCCTATCCCAAAATGGTAAGAAAAATGGATGGATTGATTGATTTTTATTAAGCAACACATCAAGCAATACAATAGCAGTACATTTACAGCAATTTAATTAGGACTAACTAGGCTCATCAGATGTTTACTCACTGTGTTACATGTTGATCTAGGCATTATAGATATTATGATGACTATCGTTTTTCTTTTTTTGGGGGGTCATTGGGGGTTGAACCCAGGGACATACTATCTCTGAGCTATGCCCTCAGCCCTTTTTTATTTTTATTTGAAACAGGGTCTTACTAAGTTGCTGATGCTGGCCTAGCACCTGTGATACTCTTATCTCAGTCTCCCAAGTACTGGGATTACAGGTGTGTACCTCAACACCCAGCGTAAGATATTGTTTTTTACTTAAGTGGACTTACTATCTAATGTGATATAACACAAATGATTTAATTATTTGAAATTATATATGGCTGTAATATAATACTTTGATGTTATGGGCTTGATAAAATGTTGAGGGAAATTTACTCTCTCTGGGGCAGTAACAGAAGGAAGAAAATGAACTGGGTCAGGAAATATGTGTTTAATTTCACCAAGTTGGTTAAGAAATAGAAACCCTCTATCCCCCCAACAAGCTAGATTGAGCTTAGATTTCATTAGTTCAGCATTTTTATTGTAATGATGATAAAACTGAAGATCAGAGGAGTTATGGGACCCAGCCAAATTCTCATAAAGATTTTGAGACAGAGCCTGGAAGGGTATCCATCACTACTCATGGATTAATCATCTATATGTTATGTAAATTTATACCTCCAACTGTGAATAAAGGATGCTTACACAGCTTTTCCCCATTTAACCTTTCACTGCTCCTTTATCACTAATGACCATCTAATAAAATCTGCTTCCCATCCCCCCTGTTTTCCTATCTCCTCTAACTTGCTGGGAATAAATCTTGATAAGTGAAACTCCTTTACTCTTCATAAAAATTACTATGAGAATAAACATGAGATACAGTTCTTCCCAGTATGATGGCTTTTGGTAAATTTCAGCTGAGGATGGCTTTGGGTAAACTTTTATTCCTGATAAAAGAAGGAGTGTGGCATATCAGTCTGGTTTCGTCAGAGAAAAAGAACTAGAACCAGTGAACTATACATTTATGTTTTCTTGCAAAGAACTGACATATGCAATTGTGAGAGCTGACTAGAGTGGTAAAACTCCATAGAATAGGCTGCCTGGAAAGACCCACTTGAACTGCGCAAGCATGAGTTTATTATGAAGGCCAAAGTGGAACTTCTTCTCCCTCAGGGAGTCTTCATGCCCATTCTTAAGGCCTTTCATGTAAGGAGTCCCTCTCAAGGGACAATATTATCATGGACAATATTTTGTACATAAAGTTAACTTGATTGTGGATGTTAATCACATCTACAAAACCCCTTCTCAGCAACACATACATTAGTGTTTGATTGTAAATTGAGTATCATAAGCTCGCCAAATTACATACAAAACTGACCATCACACATGGAAAAGAGAAAAGGCCTAAGCCCTGCCTTGCCTAGAACTTTTCTAGTCATTGTGCAGCAATTGGCTTGGTTCAACTCACACCTGGCGATGTCAGGAAAGAAAGATGGAAAGAATCTGTATCCTGGAAGACATTGTTAGCACGCTAACCTAACTAATCTTGAAGACACCTTTATGAACTGATAAATCTTTTTGTTAGGCCATTGTGAGTCAGAACTTAGTATTACTTGCAGAGAAGAGCATTCTATTATGCCTCACACTAGTTTATACAGTGGTAGAAATTTCAAAAACTAGTGTTAAAAAAACACTAAAGACCCGGGCGTGGTGGTGCACGCTTGTAATCCCAGTACTTTGGAAGGCGGAGACCAGAGGATCTGGGTTCGCAGCCAGCCTCAGCTCTCTCTCTCTCTCTCTCTCTCTCTACTTAGTGAGGCCCTCCGCAACTTCATGAGACCCGGTTTCAAAATAAAGTATAAAAAAAAATAGGGCCGGGGGTGTAGCGCGGAGGTAGAACACCCCTGGGTTCAATCCCCGGTACCGCAAAAAAAAAAAAAAACCCGCTAAAATAGAAATACTTAGCCAGACATGGTGGTACACACCTGCAATTCCAGTTCTTGGAAGACTGAGACAGGAGGATTGCAGTTTCAAAGTCAGTCTCAGCAACTTAGCAAGACTTTCAGCAACTTAATGAAACTCTGTTTCCAAATTAAAAAAAAAAATTAGGGCTAGGGGTATAGCTTGGAGGTAGAATGTAGCTTGGTGGTAGAATGCCCTTGGGTTTAATCCCCAGCAACACACAGACACAGATACACAACACACACACACACACGCACACACACACAAATAATAACTAATAATTTTTTTAAAAAAGAAACATTTGTAAAATTACTAAGTTCTTGCATTAATTTCATTCTTATGAACTTTACCCACAGCTATACCAGGGAATGAAAGTGGTCTCTGCCTAATTTAAAAATTCAACCCAACTTTCTGGTGTTAATTGGCTTAATTGTAGAATACCAGCATGCTTTGCAGCAAGTTGTTTGATTAGTGAACAAGGATTTGAGGTCCCTCATTAACTATGACATTCTGCCTTTGGAGATATCTTAATTAGCTAAGTCCAACATCTTCTTATCAGCATGTGGGCCAAATTTGAAGCTGAAAGTCAGTTAAAAAAGATGTTAAACAGAAGTGAATGTTGAGAGAGTGAGTGCTCACCTGCTGGGAATAACCTGGAAGGCTTCACTACAGGTGATCGTTTTCCCTAAAGGGAATGAAAACTCTGCTGAACATCAGAAAACCCCTATGGACAGCCCTAACTGTAGAGAAAAACAAAACAAAACAAAACAAAACAAAACAAAACAAAACAGATGCAAGATGACTTAAGCATACATGTAGAAATATAAACAGTATATTTATACAAGTATATGTCCTCTAGTTATGAATACAAGATGACTGAAATATTACTGAAAAGAAGTATACAAAATTGTTAACAGCCCAGGTGTCATGGTGCACACCTGTAATCCCAGTACTTGGGAGGTTGAGACAGGAGGAGCCCAGGTTTGAAGCTAGCCTCAGCAATTGAACAAGATCCTCAGCAACTCAGCAAAACCCTGCTTCAAAAATAGAACACAAAAATAGGGCTGATGTATAGCGCAGAGGTAGAATACCTCTGGGTTTAATCCCTAGTACCACACCCCCCACACACACATACAAAAAAATAAAACCTAAATAAAACTAATAGTTAACAGTGGTTATTTCTGAGTATGTGGAATTTGGTAGCACTTCTTATTTTCTTCTTTTTACTTGTCTATATTTTCCATAATGCTTATTGATATTATAATGTGTAAATATTGTTTAAATGAAAATTCATGATAGTACTTGACTCAGTATTGTATTCATTTCTCAAATATTTCAATAGCTCATTACTGGATAATAGTTCAGACATTGGAATCATATCTAGATAGCATTCCTGTATCTTACCTGTTAGCTGGGTAGCCTCGAGCTAGTTACTTTACTACTGTTCAGTTTTCTCATTTATTGAGTGGGGTAATAATGATAATTTTCTCATATTGTTGCTGAAAAGATAACATACATTGACTACATGGAAAGAACTCAATAAATAGTAGACATTTTGTTTGTCCCCTGTGTCATCAATGATATTAAAGGAAGAATAGTATTACTTCTGTTTAAACAGAGATACATGTTTAAAATGAACCATTTTAAGCACTGGAGTAGAATGTTAATGCAGTATGTTTCTAGAGACACTAAAAGACACTTGTAACACCTTGTCTCCCTTTCCCACTTGTATAACCCTGGTTACTTTCATAATCATAATTACAAGGGCCCAGGTACTGAAATCATCTATAGCTAGAAAATATCCTCATTCGTCAATTATTATAATGAAAGTTATCAATATCTCAGGTCCTTCGAACATATAAAATCTTTGAGTCTACATGTTTCCCCAGTTAAATAAGAAAAAAGCAGCAACAACTGTGCAAGGAGGATTAAACTGAAGTTGAAAATCAATAAATCTCTATTTATCAACAGTAAAGCTCTATGAAAATAAAGAGGAAAACATATATCATATTTCCTCTCTTACCCCAATAGTGTAAAACTACATCCTCAAAATCTCTCTCTCTCTCTCTCTCTCTCTGGACAGCTTATGATTATAATTATGTAAGCTGCTGCAAGAGCTGTAAACCTCTTCATAAAATGGCATTTGTGCCTTACTTGATCTGTTTTCTTTGACAGATATGACACAGTTTACACATTGAGAGGAAACAGAATCATGCAGAATCATGCTTGCATGTTTCACAGTCTATGTAACTCATTAAATTGACTCCCTGTTGGTGCCAAATGTAGGGGATGGCCCTCTGTCATGCTTGAACCCAAACTATTGGTTACTGAAATATTCACAAAAGTATCTAATAATATCCCTGTCCTGAATGATTTGTAGGAAAGTTTGGTATGGATCAATTATTTTAATAATATAAAGGTATAAAATAAGTTGTAAAATGGTGCAGTAGGAATTGGAAGGATTTTTGGAAACACCTAGGTATAACCTGTTTTAGTAAAGTTACATAAATTTGATTGTAGTTTGGCTTTTTTGAGCCTATTTATTATGTCTCTAATGAGTATAGTGTTGTTGCTCACTTCTCGAGAATGTGAGTCAAAATAAAAGAAATTAAATAAAGCCCCTGACATGCACTGGGGGATCTGGGAGGCAATCAAAACGTGTTGATTTTCCTCTCTTCATTTGTTTGTATTACTTGGCATTACTAATATCTATAGACAGATAAATACATATATACACTATATAAATATATGCATAGATATATTGGTAACATATTTATGTATTATACTATAGCACTTTTGTATAATGATTTTGGAACTTTCTAAGCAAAGCATTCTGAGATGTTTGGAGCACCAAAATGAGGAACAAATAGTAGAGGATGTGTTCAGAGGACATATGTTCAAGAAAAATTGTAAAACTCACAGAAACTATATAGTTCTATATTGTTTAACATAATATATAACATAGCCTATGACTTTCCCACATCTTTAATAATGCATATACCTAAAAGTCATTTTGTTAAGAGGATAATTTGCGGAAGTTGAACCTCATCTTGCCCTGGTCTGTTTGCTCAGGTTTCATTTTTTTTCTAAACTACATCTTTTCATGCACATGCATATACATAAAAATGTGAACCTGCAGATTACCCTTCTTTATTTTTTTGTGTGTGGCACTGGGATCAAACTCTGGAGCAGTCTACCTGCGATTTATACCCCCATCTTTTTTTTTTTTTTAGTTTTTGTTTTGAACCAGGGTCTCGGTGTGTTTGGAAAAAGCTGTGTGTTAGAGAATGGTAATGTTCTTCCTTAAGTCATACACACTTTCAGTTGGAGAGCAGGTCGGGGAGAAGACCTTCTTGGGTTTGGAATAAACCCCTAGCCACAGAAAGACTATTTAAATAGATCAAGGCAAATGCAGCATACCTAGTGTTCCCACTGAAAGAGGCAAAAGTATACCCTTCTGAGCTCAGCTAATGTTCTTGAATTTCAAAAGAGAAAATGACTTGATACTCACTGGTAATTGTTTTAATTACTTCTATTCAGTATGGCTGACATTTGAAGTGGTGCTAGGTATTTTTTAGGACAGCAAACATCTACTGTAATGATTTTCTTCATGAATAAACGTTCTCTTACCAGGACACATACTATACTAAGGTTCACTCATTACAGCCCAATGTTTCATTCCTATCAAGTTGTTCACTACAATTTCTGTGAAACAAGGTGTGCACACGCATCAGTACAGGGTTATTTGCTGAACTCTTTGTATTGTCAACAGAATCATGCCTATGGCTTTTGTTTGGTGCTAAACCTGAATTCCTTGATGCATTAAGTACAAATTATGACAAGCTTAACTACCGTGTCTGACACTTCTAGCTAATGAGGAATTCTGTCAGAAGAGGCAGTGTTTCCATGCTGAGAGTGCACTGTGCCAGATTGGGTAGAATGGAAATTTTGCTCCCAGAAAATTTACTGTCAGAACTAACCTGATATTTACTAGGAGTTGGACAGTTATCTTAGCCCCTCCACACCTTTATTTCCTCATAAAAAATGGATACACATGACAAGATGCCTAAAACAATGTATAAATGGTATGGTAAGGTCCATATGTTTGTTATGGTTCATCAAATAGCTAGTAAGTTGTTACTGTGCATCAGGCACGGGGGCCATCTCTGGAGAAACACAGGAGAAGAAAGCAGGGCCTCTGCTCTCAAATTCCTTATGTGTAGAGAGGAAAGAGTAAGAAATAATTTCATTTCAGTGCAGTGAGGTCTGGTGCAATAGATAATATGAATTGCACCTTTCCTATGTGTTATATCCTCTGCTAAAGGGTTTACTAATATAATAGCATAGGAACTTCACCAGAAGCTGATGAATTAAGCATCACTCTAAAGTAAATTTTAGAGAGGATAATATAGTTTTTTGAAGAGGTTAAGGTAATTTTCTAAAGCACAAGAGAAAGAAATTGAATCCTTATGCATTTATCTTCATAGCCCTATTTTTACATATACTTTCATTGGTGCATTGTAGTCTCACATCATAATGAATTTCAGAGTGATAGGGACTTACATGGCACAGCACTTGGTGAGCTCCCCCGCCCATCCCACCCCACTCCTCCCCTTCTCCATACCTGATATTGAGATTGTCAATGATAATTTTGTATATGCGCATTATATCCATTGAAATGTTTCTTTCATCAAGTCTCACTACCCCCTACCCTCCCCACACCCCCTCTTTTGCTCTACTGGGGTTTCTCCTACATTATTTGAAGTCCCTCTTATATCTGGATTTCTTCCTACCTTCCATATATGAGAGAAAACATATGACCCTTCAGTTTCTGTGACTGACTAATCTCACTTAGCATAATGTTCTCTAGATCCATCCATTTCCCAGCAAGTTACATAATTTTGTTCTTCTTTATGGCTGAGTAGAATTCCATTGTATGTATATACCATAAGTTCATAATCTATTCATTTGTTGATGGATGCCTAGGCTGGTTTCATAATTTGGCTATTGTGAATTGTGCTGCTATAAACATGGATATGCACATGTCACTATAATATTCTGATTTCAGTCCCTTTGGAAAGATACCGAGGACTGGTATAGCTGAGTCATACAGTGGTTCCATTCCCAGTCCTAGTTTTAACCACCACACTGTAGTGCTAGGATGAAAGAATGAGGCACATTTTAGGAGAAAATAGTAGCTTACCTAATGCATTGAGGGCTGGGGCTAGGATGTTTGTCCCCCTTAAGATTCATATATTTGAGACTTGTTCTCAAGGATAGTTGTACTGGGAAAGGTGGAGCCTTTAAGTGGTGGAGCTTAGTGGAAGTCCCTTTTGGGGTATGCCCTCAGAACGGAATGCCAGTGAGTGAGTTCTCAGAGGAGCAGTTATTATAAAAGCCTGAGGTTGGCTTCACCTAGTATCTCTTGCTTTCCGTTCCAAATGGGTCCACTTGTTTCCTCATATGCTCCTATGTTCTGCAATGTCTTTACTAGATTTCTGAGAGTCTCAGTAAGTTTCTGAGGCTGGTCTCGAACCTGAGATCCTTCTGTCTCAGCCTCCCAATTACTGGGATTACAGATATGCACCCATCACATGGGCTACAAGTTAGACTTTAATTGAATCAATATTTTAGTATAACTTTATGTTATTTCTCCCATTAGACTTTTAATTTTTTAATCACAGTGACTATCTTACTGATTTCTATTTTTGGGCTAGGATTTCAACATTTAGAATAGGTCAATTTTCAAATAAAATTTTCTCAGATGGAATTAAAAAGGAAAGTCAGCCAAATGAATCACTAAATTTCTTTTCTTCTTCGTGGATTATGGTATTTTCAGGTTTCCATATTATACTTGAGTTGAAACAACAGTTGATTTTAAAAAATCATAGTAAATATCTCACCTAGACTGCAATCATAAGTTAGTGTTTTAGGGAAAACAGTTTCTGCTGGTGTCATCCATTAATGACATGTATTTCATCAGCCTCCTTTGTCAGTTAAGCTGACTCTTTTGGAACTCAACACTCATGTCAATGTGTGTATTGGTCAGGGTTCACTAGATCAACAGAATTCACAGAATGAAGAAAGGGAGGGGGGGAAAAAGGATTTATTAGATCGGCTCACAGTGTTGTAGTCCTGAGTTTCGACTGCACGTGAAGAATCAGAGGAATCAGTAGCTGGTCGGGCGGCCTAAAAGCTGGAGCCTTAGGATTGAAGCAACCACCAATTCAGTCCAGTCCAAGATGTGAAGATAAGGAAGCTCTTCGGAGAAACGATGGTGAAGTTTCAGCTCGAAGGCTGGAGGCTGACGATCTCAGACGAGAGCAGAAGATCAAGAAGCTCTTCAAGGAAACGGCAGAGTTGGAAACCGATGATCTCAGACGAGAGCAAACGCGTTTTCTTCAGGAAGAGTCGTGGCTCACTCTATGTGGCTTCTCCTTCCTTTTATCCAAGTCCTGCATCTATCAGAACCCTGCTACCCACATCTAGGGCAGGACTTCTGGTTCAATCTGCTGTTACATAACCAAAGTCACATGATCTCAGGAGGGTCAAGTTGACAAACCAGACCAACTATCACATGTGTCAGGAAATCCTGTGGGGAAAATTGAAATCCTTCAGCTTATACAGCAACCACACACACACACACACACACACATACACACACACAAACACAAACACACAATAGCTATCTTTTTCCCCTCACATATTTTCATATTCATTTCTTGTATCAACCTTGGAGATATAATGGTCAAATGTCAACTATGATCTTTATCATATTTAGAAAATGGCAGGTTACACTAATTTGCAATCCAACCAACAGTGTATTAGAGTTCCTACTTCTCCACATCCTCACCAGCATTTGTATTGTTTATGTTTTTAATGATTGCCATTCTAATTGGGTTTAAGTGAAATCTCAGAGTAGTTTTGATTTACATCTCTCTGATTGCTAATGATGTCGAACATTTTTTCATACATTTATTGGCCATTTGAATTTCTTCTTTTGTGAAGTATCTATTTAGTTCACTTGCCCATTTTTATTGGATTTTTTTTTTTTTTAGCAGTGTGGAAGCTAGGGAGAATAGGGCATAGGAGGGACTCCAGACAAAGAGGGAGAAAACCTTAAATGGGTAAAGAAGGTGACCTGAGGGAGATGGGAGGGGGGAAGAGGGAAATACCCTAATACACAGGAAGTACATACACAAACTTATCAAAGTCAACTACTATGCTGACCATGAGAAGGAGGGAAGGGGGAGGGAATGGGGGTGGGAATTGGGGGAGGGCTAATTGACCGATGTGTGCATGTATATTTCTACCACCCTGAAAACCATCAAGATTATGATTACAATGCACCAATAAATAAATAAAGAAAATGGCAGGTTAGAGGGTAGCATATGCTCCAATGATTTTTTCTAGTGTGTTAATATTTTATTCTTTTGTTTGTGATAATTATCTGTCATTTGAGACTCAATTTATCTGTGTCTATGTTCAAACTATGATAGTTTACCATTTCCCCCTGACCAAACACTAATGTGTAGCGTTAGTTTCAGCTATGTGTTATTTAAACAGGCTCTTACAAAGAAAAACGCCTTCGGACATGTTGGAATTGTCTCCACATATCTTTTGCTATCTTTTTTCTTCCTCTGCACTATACCTTGGGAGTCTAGAGCCCACTTATTAGCATATGATAAAGGTCCCTTTGTTCATTCATTTATTTAATTCTCATCTCGTACTGTCAACCACTGAGGTAAGTGCTTAAGTAGGTAAAACATTTCAAGCAGCAAAATATCTAGGCAGTGCAAATAACATTCACGAAGTAACAGTGGGGAAAGTGCTATAGATGAAATGAACACAACTTGCTAAGGAAGCAGAGAAGCAGGAACTCAACTTTGCTCAGAAAAAAAAAATGGACATTTCTTTGGAGACAAAATGTCTATTATTCTATTTTAATGCTCATTTTGAATTTAGGTTTTTGGCTGACTCAAAGAAGACCTGGTTTCAAGATAACAAAACACTACTAGCACTATGCTTATATAGGGCCAGTTTCCTGGCCTACAGCCAACACCTCAGTTTCTCTCTTCTGTCTTCACATTCTACCAAAATGACCTGCTTATTCCAAACTCTGGTATGATGTAGAACCCTGAAGTCTGGCAATTGTTAGCATTATAATCACCTAACTGTTGACCTTAAAATGTTAAATACCAGGCCTTTGTTCAGGGAAAGGATACCTCAGTTGAGAACATCATATTTTTTTTCAGACTAGGAGACAAAGATCAGACTATAAGACCACTGATGCAGATGGAGTTTTCAGAGCAGAGTACAAAGGAAAAAGGCCTAGGAGAGAAAGAGCTCCTGAAAACCAAGCAAGGTCATCCTCAAGTGTTAGTTGCATAATTAGTTGTAAATGCAAACTGTGTGAATTCATGAAGCAGAACCATAATTACACAGGAAAGGAATGCTACTGTTATAAAATAAAATTTTTAGCATCCATCCTCCAGAGCTTGGAAAAGTTGGATGATGTTAGATTATCAACCAGTGTGTTGAAAACCTGGAATGATCAGCAGACATACAAGAAACATGGAAAAAAAATGAGGCTTTAAATTTTAGTAATAAGGCCAAAAAGCCCTTGGGTAAGGACTTCTCTGGATATACCCTGACGTAAGTTAAAGCTGGCTTTTAAAGAAGCACACATATAGACACAAAGTTAAAAGGACAGTGTCAATCCTATTCAATCTCAGAATGGAATACTTCCCAACTCATTTTATTAGACCAGAAAAATACTGATATTAAAGCCAGATAAATATATTACACAAACACAGAAACCAGTTTGCTAACTATTATTCCTTATGAACATAAATATGAATTTCTTAAATAAAGTCTAGTTATATTTTGATACATCATTATCATGTACATTTTATGCACAGAATACAAGGTAGATTAAACTTTTTAAAACCAGTCAATGTATTTTCCTAATGTAGTGGGCTAAAGAGTGCTCCCCTTGAGCCGGGCGTGGTGGCGCACGCTTGTAATCCCAGTACTTGGGAGGCTGAGACCGGGTTCGCGGCCAGCCTCAGCTACTTAGTGAGGCCCTCCGCAACTTAGTGAGACCCGGTTTCAAAATAAAGTATAAAAAATAGGGCCGGGGATGTAGCTCGGAGGTAGAAAGCCCCTGGGTTCAATCCCCGGTACCGCCAAAAAAAAAAAAAAGTGTTCCCCTAGTAGGCTTGTTTATCCAAAACCTCAGTATACTGGATAATGGGGGAAACAGGGTCCATAACAATTAAATTCTCAAAGGATCTCAAGATGAAATAATCCTAGATTTAGGATGAGTCCTAAATTCGATGGCTGGTGTTACTAGAATAAAACTTAAAAGGAGGGAGATTTAGACCCACAGAGAGACATACAGAGAAGTAGAGCGTGAGAAGACAGAAGCACAGTTTGGAGCCATGCTTCTCTAAGCCACGGGATCCCAGGAGCTGCCAGAAGCTGGAAGAGGCAAGAAAAGATTCTCCCTTGGATCCTTCAGAGGGAACATGGCCCTGCCAACACATTGATTTCAGACCTCTGGCTTTCAGAATTGCGAGAGAATTAATCTTTCTTGCTTGAAACTACCAAATTGTCATAATGTGCTCTGGCAGGAAATGAATATACCATAAAACAGAATACAGAAGAAAACAACACTTAATCATTTCAATAGAAGGGAAAAATGAACAAAGTAACAGCACAAACATAATAAAAACTCTCAGTATATTTGGAAAATGTGAATTACCTTAATCTGATGATGAATGTCTACAAAAAGCATACAGCTTACATGGCACTTACTGGTGGAATGCTCAACAATTTCCCCAAATTTATGAAAAATGTAAGATGTCTATTCTCTCCATTTCTATTCAGTATTGACCTGTGTATGTATTGATCTGGAAAAAGGAATTAAAACTCTCTTTTTTCTTGGATAATATGTTATTTGTAGTTGAAACCCTTATGTAATTTAGAAAACAAAACAAACATCTCTAAGTGAATCTATTATTGCCACATAATTAAAACTCAATATATGCTCTTGCCAATCTTGTTTTTGACTTGCTCCCATAACTCGGCAAGATCCTAGAAACAGCTAGGCAGAAGTGAATCCAAGTTTTCATATCACTAATTCCAGGATTTAGCATCAGGGACATCAGTAACCTAAACAAAACATACATGATATAAAAATATCCACACATACACAAATATACATAAATAAAATTATATGTGAGGTATAACTATAATGCATTAATATAATTAGTGAGGACAAACAAACTATGACAAAGACCTATAATCAGTAGGACGTTAAGGAAACTGAAAAATAAACATTCATTTCTCATAGTAATGTAAAATTATTATAGATCCTTTGGAGAGCAATTTTATAATAGTAAGAACCATAAGAACTTTCATTTCCTTAGAGCTAAGGAATCCAATCTAGAGTATATAGTCTAAAAAATTATGATGCATGTATCCTGCCCCTACAAAAGAAAAAGAAAACATAGTTATATAAGTATATGTTGTATCTCTTACACTAGAGCCTGGAAATATTTCCAGGTTTAAATTTTTGGTAAATATCGATGCAGATACTAGGTTTTAAATATGGAAATATTACATAACTGTGAAATATCAAAATTTTATTGACTAGAAAAGAAAAAAGGGAGTAATTCATTAAGATAGTAAAATATAAATAATATGTGCACTTTAAGAGTGAAATAGATAAGGAGAGATTGACAAAATTGTGGAGCACTTGGTAAACTTGGTAAGCGTTCCCAACACTGCCAGCTTCTTAAGCTGAGGACCTCGCAGTTAATGGTATGAAACGCAGAGGTCTATTTTAATTATAGTTTTTTTAAAAGTAATATCAAATTGTTGATATGTAAACAAATGAAGATGTGTTATTTTTTATCAAAAGGAGCTGATAAAGGTAGTGCATGCCTATAATTCCTATACTTGGGAGTCTGAAACAGGAGGATCACAGGTTTGAGGCCAGCATGATAATTTAGAGATTCTATTTCAAATAAAAAACATAAAAAGGCCAGGGTTCTAGCTCAAAGGTAGAGTATCCCTGGTTCAATCCCAGTACCACAAATACAAGTGGAATTGTGATGCAACAATAGGAACCCTTTTTGTTTTAAATAAGGATAAAGTCTAGGATGTTTTTCTGCAGCTTTCTGGAGCTTCCTTGGACAGCCTCTCATCCCTTTCTGCTAGTTTTTAAAGGTCTGGCATCTGACCACTGAAATGCATCAAGGAAATGAAAATCAGAAAATAATTCTATGAGTAATGGAACATTACATTCCAGGATTTCATAAATCCAAAGACTCCAACCTATTTCTCCATATGTGTAAGTATTATAATTGATACAAAAAATAGTAAATGACCAGTAAATGTACACCTTGGCCATGTATTAATTGGGCAATTCAAGCAGGTACCAATGAGGAGGATGGTGATTAAGTTAGGCAGGGGGGCAGACTGGTTCAGGTGCAAACTTAGCTGCATATGCCTAGGGAGGAAGCTATGGAAAGAACAAGAAGCAGAGATTATGAAAATCATTGACTGAACAGATATTCTAAGGCTCCAATACAATACCAGATTTAACATTTGCCAAAACATTTCCCCAGTGAATTTATGGATCATTTCCTTTATACAAATCCCTACTTCACAGGATAAAAAGACTGTGGAGTGTGCCTCTCAGGCATTCAAAATTGTCTAATGGAAAACTTTATGTGTGTTTGTGTTGGTGCATGTAAGGAAAGTGCGGGTGTAGATGTATAAAATATAACTTGTCCTTTACTACAATTGGCCTATCCAAATTAATTAAAAACAGTGTAAGCTATGTTTCTTTCTGCAATGTAGCACATTTACTTAAATAGGACACATTTACAGTGTGCTTTTATTGATTATTTTCATCTCTTACTGAGCACTGTCTACAAATATTACCCTAGCTTCTCTGAACAACATGAAGAGATGAAGAGGTAGCCACAAAGAGCTCTTGTTTTCAAAGAGCTAAGAATATTTTATATTCCATAGTATGAAATGCATGTGTATGTCTAATTATATAATACAGAATTTAAGAACATAGGCTCTATAAATGTATACATATAAATCCTAGATAGCGTATTTACCAGCTTTGTGAATTTGGATAACATATTTAACTCACTATACCTTGGTTAGCACATTTTGAAATGTGAATAATCATTTACCTACGTCATGAAATAGAAGAGAATATTAAACTAGGCATGGTACGTTGTAAACACTGAATAAATAACATAAAATATGATTGTTCTTTATGCTATATAATTGTATGAACAAAGTACCTTGGAACCCTAGGTGGTATATGTAAATACTCCATTAGAAGATAAGGAAAAATTACTCTTTAAGTTAGAGTTTGGGGATAAATATAATAATGGGTTGATATACATAGTGGATATCCCACATGAAGGGAAATAGGATGAACAGAGCACAGATACTAGAAAGAGTATAGGAACGTGAGGATTGTGACTTAGTCATTGGTAATTACAGTGATCCACAATGAGAGTTTGGGGGAGAGGTCAGACACAAAAGTAAATAAGGAAGGAAGGAATAAGTTGAGGTAAGTTGAGGTCAGATTCTGAAAGGTCGTGCTCAGGAATCCTCACAAAATCCTTTGTTTTCTGGTTTGTTGAATAAGAAAATAAAACTCAAATGCAGTGATGTATTTATATGTATATACATGAGAAAGTAAGGTTTGGATAGTTGTAAATATAACAAAAGTCTTTTAAGCTTTGTCCTATACTAGGGAAACAAAAAGTCATTGTAAGATACTGGTTCCTTATTTATTTGTTTATTTATTTATTTTGTGGTATTGGGGATAAAGCCCAGGGGCATTTTATCTCTGAGCTATACTCCCAGCCCTATTTTATTTTTATTTTGAAACAGGGTCTAACTAAGTTTCTAAGACTGGCCACAAACCTGTGATCCTCCTGTCTCAGCCTCCCAAGTACTGGGATTACAGGTGTGCACCACCATGTCCAGTTCTGGGTCTTTATTTTAAATGATAGAATAAACAAAATGTACCTTCACAGCTCTGCCAAGGAAAGTCCTGACATTAAGATAACCATATTATCTAATAAAAGTCACTAACCTGCTTATGATCATCTAAGCATCTGTCATCTTATAAGCATCTGTCAATGTAACATCATTTGGTGCCTAATTCAGATCATTACCATTATTCATAATAACCTAGCATCTTCAGTTAAAATTTATTAGACACATTTTACATAGTAAGTACTAAAGAACTGGCTTCTCTCATATAGGAACTTATCATCTCAAGGTACACTTACATAGTCAGTGAATTTCAGTTCAATGAGTTCTCTGCTGACATGGAGTCTTTTCACATGTTTCAAAGGGAACCGAATTTAAAGAATAAAAGTTTTCATAGTGAACCAGGAAATGATACTGAATGTTTAAAGTGGGGATAAGGTTGAAAGTGAAACTTCAGAATGCAGCATTGGACGGATTGCGTGTCAGAAGCAAAGAAGGCATTCCAGCCAAAAGAAACAGTGTGCGCAAAGATGAGGTGTGAGACAAAAGAGTACAGTTTGGTAGAGTTACTTCACTATTACATTTCCTCATTATTTTTGTATTTTTATACCATTGTTGTCTATAGTTAACAGGTAGTGATGAGTAAACTTGAAATACATATAAAGACAAAATAAATGGAAAAATGTTTTAAGACATTGGAAAACTGAGACACCTACTTCTGATAATATAGCTCAGATTTATAAAATAATTCAAAACTCATAGGGTACATTCAGAATTCATATTTGATGAGTTTTATTCTACTTTAAATATTAAATTTGTATTTTTCTTTGGGGATCGTTTGTGAAATAATTAAAGTCATAAAATACCAATCCTTATAAAAATTTATGACTGCTTAAAAAAGAAACTAGAAAATTAAAAGCTGAAATTGTCCAATAGGTCCTGGTTTTAATCAGGTTTGTATTTAAGATTTTAACAAAGGTTAAATGTGCTCTAAGGAGTTTAAATGACTTTCCTCTATTTAATTTGATCAAATCCAAACATTTTTATCTCAGGAGTCACTAATTCAGGGTTGCAAAATATTACAGCTAGAAACAGAACTTAAAGTGTTCTAAGAACCGAAGCATATAGAAAAGAAAAAACAGTGGAGAAGAAGGGAACTTGAGCCGGGCATTGTGGCGCACGCTTGTAATCCCAGTACTTGGGAGGTTGAGACGGAGGATCCGGGTTCGCGGCCAGCCTTAGCTATTTAGGCCCTCCGCAACTTAGTGAGACCCTGTTTCAAAATAAAGGATAAAAAATAGGGCTGGGGGTGTAGCCCGGAGGTAGAATGCCCCTGGGTTCAAACCCCAGTACTGCAAAAAAAAAAAAACAAAAGAAGGGAACTTGCCTCAGCCATGCTAACCACCTTACTGAGTGTACAGCCCAGACTTTGGGCTAAAAATTTCACAAAATTATCAGTAATCAACATAGAAAACTTCCAAGCTAGGCATGGAGGGCAGAATAATGGATTCCCATGGATGTCTATGTCCTAACCTCTAGAACCTATGAATATGGTACTTTAAATAGGTGGTAAAGTGACCTTAAAAATGTGATTATTCTTGGGCCTTGAATTGGAGAGGATCTTGGGTTATCTAAGTGTTCTCAATCTAAACTCAGTGGTACAGAAGAGTAGAGAGCTTTCCTGGCTGTAATCAGAGGGTAATGTGTCTATACAGAATCATCAGAGAGATGCAATGTGACTGGCTTAGAGATGAAGGAAGGCAGCTCTGAGCTAAGGAAGTGGGAAACTTCTAGAATCCACAAAAGGGAAGGAAACAAGTTTTCTCCTAAAGCATACAGAAAAGAACACAGCCTTTATGAAACATTGATTTTAAACTGGTGAGACTCAACACCATACTTTTCAAACTATTACATGGTCAAGTTGTGTTGTTTTAAGTGATGGAGTTTTCAGTGATTCGTTGAAGCAGCAAGAGGAAGTTAACTCAGTGGAGCAGGTGTGATTAAACTCTTACACATGAAGAGCTGAGGTGGCAAACATTTGAGTAAGTTATCATGTGTGAAGTAAGTGGCCAAATCAGGATAGTAAGGGCACTCTATCTTTATTAGAAAACACAGGGGAATACACCATTATCAAATAGAGAACTTCATCTCATCTTGGGTTCTTATTCCTGAAAACTGCATTTACTAACTAAAAGTTTAAACACTTCCAGACTAGATATTATAGTTTGGATTATCATGCACTCTAGAATGGAAAGCATTTATTTTTTCTTGTTATAAGGAATGTTATTCTGGGCTAGGTGTCAAAATATGACACAGGATGACATAAGGTAGTTTCCAGCTCATGGTGTAAAGGGTACGCTGTCCAGCAATGCACTGAGCTAACTAGCAGCACAGCGCACTGCAGGCTGAACACCCACCATCCATTCTTGCTTTAGAAATGATTATACTGCCTTGAGGTACCCAAAACTGTACAGAGAAAATGAAAAAGAAAAACCTGGAAACCATTCATAAGATCTGTCTCTACCTTCAGCTTTTATTTATATGGTCCCACTGGTTTGGGAAGCTGTATTATGGAGGCACACAATTTGTTGCTAGTCTCTCTCTCTCTCTCTCTCTTTTATTTTTAACTTGCTCATTAAGGATGAATGTCAAGTTGCAAAAAAATTGAATTCAATATTTTCCAAATGCCTACAGCTAAAGTTCTGATTAAATTTTTTGATTATCACCAAAGGTGCAGTTGTTTTATTTCCTTTAGTAGGTAACTCATTCAGTACAGAAATTGCTTTCAGAAATACTTGCAGCAACATTGATTCTAAGAATTAAAAATCATTGACTTCTTAGACTTTTTTCAATTAAGTTGTAATAATTTAGCATTTTATAATGAAGTTACAGATGATAAAGCTATTAATGCTGGCATTTTGTTTTATTTATTTATTTATTTTTTTTGCGGTACCGGGGATTGAACGCAGGGGCGTTCTACCTCCGCGCTACACCCCCGGCCCTATTTTTTATACTTTATTTTGAAACCGGGACTCACGAAGTTGCGGAGGGCCTCACTAAGTAGAGAGGGAGAGAGAGAGAGAGAGAGAGAGAGAGAAAGAGAGAGCGAGAGAGCTGAGGCTGGCCACGAACCCGGATCCTCCGGTCTCCGCCTCCCAAAGTACTGGGATTACAAGAGTGCGCCACCACGCCCGGCCCAATGCTGGCATTTTAATATGTAAATTTGTGTGGTAGACCTTAATTATGGATAATTTTTAAAAATTCTGTTCACATATTTTAAAATATTGAAAAAATTCTAAAGCTATGTTATCAACATATGTCAGTAAATACAGACTAGTAATAACCAGTTTTAATCCTAAATACTTTAGCTACCCAAAATATGAAACTCATAGTGTGATAGATAAAAATCTGTACTTCACTGTAGAGTGTGAAATCCTATAACTACAGCAAATCATTTGGGACTTTCTGCTGAAAAGATCATTAAGGTTTTATGTGTCCATGAGGAAGTTAGTTAGAAATAAAATATCACCCTTAGGAAAACAAAGGTATCTGCCATGAAGCCCTCAGGGACCTATGTTACCAGGAGAAAGGAAAAGAGGCATTTCTTCCAACTCCTTAGGAAATTTTATCACAAAGACCTAGGACTCTATTTTTTCTCTTCCACACATACATACTAAGAATCCATGATTTGCTGGAAATCTGTAAAAAATAAGACCTGGATCTACTTTCAATTAAGTTTCACAGTGGAAGTGTATGGCAGCTATTTTAGCAAATTATTTCAAACCCATGCTAAGATTATTATATTATGTACATGTGATAAAGGGATGGAATAAAAAAGGGGTCAGCAGCTACCCTGCTGCAGAGAGAAGAGGGTGATAAGAGACGTCTATGAAAAGGAAATAAGCAAGTTTTGGGATGAAGGTTAAGGAAGACTTAGACAAAAATATAATAATAATAATAATGTTAGATACTTTGAATTTTGTAGTACATGTTACTTTATTTGCACAAATTATATCATTTAATCTCATCACAAGTTATGATAGAGGTATTATTATCATCTCCACATTAGTGAGAAATGGAGGTACAGAAACGCATATAAATTCAGAACTTTGCCCAAATACATATATTTAGAAAGGGGAGGCCTACATTGACACAAAACAAAGGCCTGACTCCGAACACCTTACTTGACTATTGCTCCTGAACAAGGAAGGGCATTTGTGTAAGTCAGCTTTCTACCACTGTGACAAAATACTTGAGAAAATCCACTTAAAAGGAGGACAGATTTATTTTGGCTCCTAGTTCCAGAAGCGTCGGTGCATCGTCACTTGGCCTCATTGCTTTGATGTGAGGCAAGGCTGACCAGCATGGTGGACAGGGTCTTGTGGAGCAAAGCTGCCTGCCTCATGACAGCAGGGAAGTAGACAGAGAGCAAGGAAGGGGCCAAGGACAAAGTACACCATTCAAAATCACATTACCCCTTTACCTACTTTCTCCAACTAGGCCACACCGCCTAAAGTTTCCACCGAGAGCCTGCTAAGTTATAAATTTATGAAGGGATGAGGTAAAAGCCATCATGATCCAATCACTTCCCCAGAGTCCTACCTATAAACATCATTGCAGTTGGACCAAGACTTCAGCACATGAGCTCTTAGGGAACATTTAAGATCCAAACTCTGACAGCAATCCTAGCAGATGTCTCACCTACAAAAGCCAGAGATATGAAACATTGTGTTGATGGAGAATTATAAAGAGATCAGCATGGCTGGAGCAAAGGGAATATGTCAGGAGCGGGAGGGTGGTAGGCTCCATGGAAGTGCCAGAAACCAAACAACAGGATGATATTTGCTGTGGATACGAAATATGAAATGGAGAAATATGACAGTATATCAGGTAGCCAGTACTATTGATAGCACAGTGTTATAGTTAGATATAAAATGCCCTGAATGAGCTCATTTATTAATGTTTGGAGTTGATGTAATTGAGTAATGAGGCCTGTAACCAAAGCAGTGGATAAATACAGTAATGGATTTATCTGGGTGGTGACCTAGGCTGGGAAGGTGTGGCTGGAGGGTTTGTGTCCCTGGGGGTGTGGGCTTAGGGATTATATATGGTTCCTCCTCCCCCTGCTCACACTCTCTTGCTTTAGGCCTCCGCGATGTGAGGGGCACAGCCCATGTACTCTCCCTCTCTCCACCTCTTGCCACAATGCCCTGAGATACGTGGTCCCCAGCCTCACATGGATTGAATCCAAAACAGAAAGAAAATAAATCTTTCCTCTAATCATTTAGATTATAGCTATAAGAATGTTGACTGGAACACACAGCAATCAAGGGCAGAGGAGGATGGTCGACTCAGTAAAGCAAAAAAGTAAGTAGGAAGAGTAAATAGCACTTAGCAAGAAGGAGAGACAGATTGGATGTGGTAAATAAACAGCACTAGAATGACAGCCAGATTTATAACCTAGGTGTGATGGTTAATGTGGATTGTCAGCTTGACTTGGATGTGCTGATGAGATGATTGGTTCATGTAACTGAAGATTGAAGGAAGAGTCCTACCCTCAATGTGAGCAGCACTATTCTGATAGGTGCAGGACCTGGATAAAAAGAAGGAGAAAGCTGTGTGAAGGCATAAGTTGTTCTTCCTGAGAAAAGCATATCTGCTCTTCAGCCCTTTGAACTGGATTCTACCATCATTTCCTGGCCTTTCCATGTTGAACTGGGACTACATTATCAGTTGCTCTGATTCTGAGACTCCAGCTCTTGGATTCTTGAAACAGCTGCTGGTTCCTCTGGCTCTCCACGTGCAGGTGCCCACTTGGGACTACAGTATTTTGGAACATAAGTTGATTTGATGAATCCTCCTAAACCATACACATATCCTGTGAGTTCTGTTACTCCAACAAACCCTAATACATTAGACAAACCTGGTAGATGCTACATTGTCCCAAAATTAAGAAAATCTGAAGAAAGTTGCTTTTTGCAGAGTTAGAATACTCTAATTTTTCTGCCAATAAGAGTTTCATATGCATTCTTTGATATGCCTATTGCACTATTATAAGAATCAGAAATTTACTCAAGACAGACAAGCTTCTCTCTATTGATTTTGTGCAACCATAGTGCAATGGTGTCCCTTTTGCAGGTAAGAAAACATCTCCCTTAGCCTCTAATCTTTGTAAAGTCATTGAAGGAATCCAGTTTCATGTCTGTCCTCATCAGCCTCTGGGTCAGAAAATCAGCAGGTCGCTTTGGCAACATGTGCCACAGTTTTTATAAGACATTCACATTGTTTCACAGACATTATCTCACCAATAGTCATTTCAGTGGGTGAGGTAGGCCAAGGAACAATTTATTCCTATCTTTAGAGGGTAAAGAGGTTAAATGACTCATCTCAGGAGATGGAAACTCCGGAATGAGCTCTGTGTATAAGAGCAACTGCCAAATGACTTCATGAATGGGTGCAAGTTAAAGGGTATTGATATTTCATAAGACATGAGTTGCTATAGTCATCATTTACTGGGAAACAAAGAGCTCAGAGTGAAAGGGAAATTGTAGATTGTTTATTCAAGATCAGCAGTTTATTCTGTTTCTTTGTAAGCTTTCCTCTGACCCGTAGTACTCTATAAACAAGCTGAAGATGATTCTCAATTTAAATGGATTATCCACAGAACATGGTTAGAAATGTTTATTGTGTTTAAAGTATTTTTATATTCTGCATTATTTGTATTATTACTGGCCATTATATAAGGATAGAGTAGTATACATGGCATATGATATGAAATGATTTTATATAATCCAGATATTTCTGCCATGCAAAAACTTCATAAGAACTGATTCTGTTTCTTTTTCTTTTATTATACTTTTATAAAATCTTGGATGCAAAAATGCAGATCTCATTCTAAATGAAGGAATCCCCTCATTTTGGTGAAAGATAGCAAATGATCACTTTATACTTCTCAAAATATTTTTTTTAACCTGGACTTCAGTATTCCACAGCTATATGATCTTCTTTCTATAGTTCTGGCCGTTCTTTGTGTTTGATCATTCTTCCTCAAATTACTGAAATCTATTTTTAATATACTTTTAGAGTACATTGTAATTATGCATCATAGTGAGGTTCAATGTGATACAAATATCCATGCACACAGAACTTGATGTGAAATCTAATCACTGGGTGATCAGCTATACTGAAGCTTGGCCCTTAGGCCCCATGGGTTTTCTGTGTACACTCAGACTCTTAAGTGATACATCAAGTCTCTTTTTATTCTCCTTTAGGTTCATTCTGTTCTACCCACACTGTTCTCCTTCCCTCACCAGGAAAAATCAATGCTTTTTGCACTTTCTGTTTCTACTGTCTGCCATGATTTCCAAAAGACATTCACAATAATTATTTTCTCATCCCATTCAGGCATTTCTTATTCCTTGAAATAAACCACGTTAAACTGTTTTTCTCATTCCCATAAACCAATCTTCTTTCTCTGCTTTATTTTTTTCTCCCTTGAAGTTATTACTATTTTATATGGTATACATAATTTTTTCTTATTTATTTTCTATCTCTCCACTGCAGTATATATATTGCATGGGTAAGAAAATTGCCCTGTACTCTGCTCTATGCATAGAACAGTATCTTGTAAACAGTGATGATTCAATGAATATTTATTAAATGAATGAGGGAAAACTAATTTTATGATTAATACAAATACATTCAATTTAAAAAAAATGTTGGTCATAATTCAAGCCATCTTATTATGAGGAATGGTTGCTGCTATAGAAATATTGAAAGCCTATGTCTGTTTCATATATGAAACTGAACTGTATGAAGTTGTCAATAATATTTCCACTTTGAACCATGAAAATTTCAGTTTTATTTGATTTAACTTAGATGGTAAATCAGATCCTGGAGAAAAAAGTGTACATAAATCTAGATAGTCTATGAATAAATAAAAAATTATCTCCTTTTCTTCATGGATGATTGTTTTCTCCTTCAAATTCCTGATATTTCCAAATATAGCTCTCCAATCATTAAATCTAAAAATAAAAAAGCATCTCAAGTACCCAGCACTCAACCACAAGAGTCATGACCCTGCCTCTGCGGTAACAGGAGAGTTAAATGGTGACCCTCACTTGATTCATGGAGAAGTCAGTCCTTGAACTCCTCTTTGTTTTGGGATCTTCATGAGAACATGGTTAGTTAACAGCGTTTTGTTTCTTATTGGAGGAATGCACAAGAAGAAAATCAACAAAATCTACTAAAGTGTTTTAAATATTTTTCATCTTTTTCTAGTATGTCTTCTATGTTTCCTTTAAGTAGTCTTCCTCTGAACAAATTTACTTATTTAAGATTGATAACAATTCTGTGCCTTAGTCAGGCATAGTGGCACATGCCTGTACTCCCAGTACTTGGGAAGCTGAGCTAGGAGGATCGCAGGTTCAAGACCAGCCTCAGCTACTTACAAGACCCTTGGTAAACTAATGAGACCCTGTTTCAAAACAAAAATAAATTAAAAAAAGAGCTGTGGATTTATCTTGGAGGTGGAATGCTTCTGGGTTCAATCCCCAGCACACAACACATACACAAACACACACACACACACACACACACACACACACACTAAAGAGTCCAAGAAACCTATTCTAAACATGCTGACAGTAGTTAATAACAGTGTATTGCACAACTGGAAATTTCTAAATATTATCTATTTTTTTCAAGGAGAAAAGGGAGAAAGAGGAAGAAGAGAAATCAAAAAGGGAAAGAAAAAATATGCCTTCATTGCCTTGCCCTGGATTAGAAAAATTAAAAAAACAAATAACTCATACATATCTTCCAATATTTATTCTTCTCTACTTTAGCAATTGATTATATTTGTCTAATTTAGTCTATCTCTTCCAAATAATAAAAGTTTCCAAGTATGTTCAAACCATAGGAACATGAAACTCATTTTCTGTGAATATTGGGGTGTGGACCAAGAGAATATGCATTTAGAAGTATGGGAGGAAGGTTCCAAAGAAATACTCAAAGACATGGGCAGTTGAGAAGTGAAACTGATTTATTAATCACCATGATATGATCATCACTGCACTAGAAATTTTGTACAACCTCTTTACCAAGTAAGATTGTCCTGTCCAGTATATGTATCTGAAGTAACTAGATTCTAAAAAAAAAGTGACAAAGACTGTAAAGCTTTTGCTCTTTCTACCAATTTGAGAGGAACTGAAGTGATTCTAATTCATTCCAAAAGCTGTTTTACACTAAATAAAGTCACAGTGCTTATATTATGATATAGTCCCTTTAGAAAACTTCTCAACTTTACAGAAAATAACTGTATCATTATCACTGACATCTACTGGCAGTTGCTTCAGTGACCATTTCTGTTTCTCACAAAATTCAGGAACTTTTTGTTGCATTTATTCTATTAGTTTCTAGCCTGAACTGGTTCTGTCACCTCAAAAGGATGTTGCAAGTACAAATAAGAAGAAAGTCACCTTTTTCTCATGTTTTAGATCCTTGAGTCCAAAAATTTCAGACATTTCAAAGAAATGCATTATCTTTAGATGTTTCAATGCATATTATTTTCCAAATCTATTTTTAAAATGAATGCTAATTTATCCCACTACAAGTATTTTATTAGGTACTGAATATATTAAACGTATAAAAGACAAGAAAATGTTTCTAGGGTTAAAGTCATTTCATGTACAAGCTACATTATAACTTTTGACATAAGAGTTTAAATTGCTGCTAAAAGGTGCATGGCTAAATTCTTAAGGTTATATTTAATTAAATTAGGTGTGGTTGGGAAAACTTTTTAAATGGCCTCAGAAAAATATCTTATTACCAAAATTTCAGTTAGTAAAGAGGAATAAGGCTGGGCATAGTGGCACATGCCTGTAATTTCAGTATTTGGGAGGCTGAGACAGGAGGATCATATGTTTGAAGCCAGCCTCACCAACTTAGCAAGGCTCTCAGCAACTCAGAGAGATCCTGTTTCCAAATGAAAAATAAAATAGGGCTGGCGGTCTAGCTAGGAGGTAGAATGTCCCTGGGTTCAATCCCCAGCACACCACACACACACACACACACACACACACACACACACACACGAGTCCAAGATACTTATTGTAAACATGCTGACAGTAGTTAATAATAGTGTATTGTACAGAGGAGTTTTATGCATTTTTGTGGTTTTGAAGATGCAAGAAAACACACTAAGTAGGAAAGTGGAAGTCCTTATGGAGCTAAGAGATACCTCCAGGTGAAAACCAGTAAAGAAATAGGAACCTCAGTCCTACAACTGTAAGGAACTGAATTCAGACCACAACCTTATTAAGAAAGGCAGACTGCTCTCCCTCAGAGCATCTACATAAAAGCCCAGCCTATTTAACACTTTGATTTCATCCCTGTGGTATCTCCAATACAGAACTCATGAGAGCCCACCCAGACTTCTGACCTATAGCACTATGAGCTAGTAAATGAAAGTTGTTTGAAGTCATCAGGTTTCTCATACATTTTTATGCAGAAAAGATAATGCACTCGGCAGCTGAAATGTGTGGCCTGTGGGTTTTGAAAGTCCATAACTGAGGAATGGCAATGTTTGACATCTTGTTGAGTGGTAGCAGGGGTCAAAACAATTTATATGGTCAATTTAAGAAAAGCATCATGGTGTATAATGTTCTTGATGTGGTTTTGAATGCATATTGCTAGTATTTTGTTTAGAAGTTTTATGCCTAAGTTCATCAATTATATTGGTCTGTAATTTTTTTTCTTGAGCTTTCTTTACTTATTCTTGGTATTAAGGTGATACTGGCTACAAATAATAAGTTTTGGAGATTCTGTCTCTTTCTACTCTTTCTATTTCATGAAATACTTTGAGAAGTACTGGGTTTAGAACTTCTATAAATGTTTTATAAAATTCGGCTGTGACCCCATCTGGACCTGGACTTTTTGACTCCTAGGTATCTATCCGAAGGAACTGAAATCAGACCACTATAGTAATGCATGCATTTCTATGTTTACAGCAGCACAATTCATAATAGCCAAATTATGGAACCAGCCTAGGTATCCATCAACAGATGAATGGATTACAAAATTATGGGATATACACACAATGGAAATCTACTTAGCCATAAAGAAGATCAAAATTATGTCATTTACAGAGAAATGAATGAAACTGGAGAATATTATATTAAGTGAGATTGTCAGCCACAAAAAGTGAATGGTCAGATGTTTTCTGTCATATGTGGAAGCTAGGGAGAAATTGGGATAGAGGAGGGACTGTAGACAAAGGAGGAAAAACCTTAGTGGAGTGATGGAAGGTGCCTAAGGGAGGGAGACAGGTGATGGAAGGGAAGGAGACTCTATGAAGGAAACACTTCAATGGACATGATGTACATACATAAATTTATTAATGTCAATTTCAAACTTGTATATGGAAAGGGTGGGGGAGCGGGGTGGAAGCTGGGGGAAGTCACATGAGTGCTTTGTGCATGTACGTCTCTATCACTCTGAACTTCATCATGACGCATGTTTACAATGCACCAATACAAAATAAAGCACATATTCTGTAAAAATATTGATCTGGGAGTTGTGCATTAAAGACTTACAGTGAAGAAGAAGAAGAAGAAGAAGAAGAAGAAGAAGAAGAAGAAGACGACAACAGAAGGAGAAGAAGTAGAAGAAAGAAAAGAAAAGCATCGAGTTGATGGGTAAACTGGGTCAATCAGTTATTGCAACATTTACCATAGAATAATTCTCTATTTTATATATAAATTACAAGTTTCACGTAGCATGAATTTTGCATTATGGCATTTATCATCTATAAAGAAAATGTGATTGCTGAATTTAAGTAATTTAGATTTGTGACTTATGAGAACTACCATTTGAAGGGATGATGATTCTTTCCTTGTGTGTGTATATGTAATACTGGGGATTGAACCTAGAGGTATTCTACCTCTGAGCTGTACCCCCAGACCTTTTTTATTTATTTTTATTTTTGAAAGAGGGTCTTGCTAAGTTACCATCCACTGGCCTTGAATCTGAGATACTCCTGTATCAGCCACCTAAGTACTGGGATTACAAATGTATATCGGCTAGAAGTGGTATTGCTGGGTCGTATGGTAGGTTCATTCCCATTCTTCTGAGGATCCTCCACACTGTTTTCCAAAGTGGTTGCACTAATTTGCACTCCCACCAGCAGTGTATTAGAGTACCTGCTTCTCCACATCCTCGCCAGCATTTGTTATTGTTTGTGTTTTTAATGTTTGCCATTCTTATTGGGGTTAGGTGATA
>PVJS01013393.1:0-13507 GCA_004027185.1 Glis glis | reverse complement strand
ACCAATAAAAAAAAAAATGTATATCGGCATGCCTGGCTAGAACTGTTGATTCCTGAGGGGGTCGGGGGAGAGATGAATGTTTTCAAATCACAATTTTATCAGGTAAATATAAATATATATAAAAATTATTGTTTTGAACTTACCAACTTGCACAATCAAGTAGATTGAACATCTGTTTAGGAGCATTAGCTTAATACCTGCTAGACACCCCAGGGATCTAAGCAAAGCATTATTTGAATTTTATCATGTTTATTTCAGAAACATGCATTTAGACCTATGTGGCAACAATAATATTATGGATCTTCTTTGTATTCCAAGAATAACTTGAATAATTTGATATTAAAGGTGATCATATTTATGTGAAAGTTCTTCGAAAAGTCTACAAACATGGCCACAAACCATGCATTATTTTATTACTATTGCTATTATCATAACATTTCTTTAAAGTGTCTTCAGCTCATTTTATAAAGCAGTATCCTAACCTTTAGCAAAAAATCATCCCCCTCAATATTTCTTGTTACATAGGCTCCATTGATAAGCATAATTTTATTTCACTTCTGACATCATTTAACATTTGTCGGATTAAGCACTGACCTGTGAATCCTGGGTCTCTTTGAAGTTTCCACACAGTGCAATGACCACACTTGTTGAGGCCCTGGTGAGAGGGTCCAGTTCATGTCTTTCTGTTTGCTGCCCTTTGCTGCTTCCAATACATACTAAAGTGTTTTTTATCTGAAAATGGTTAGCAATATTCTACAAGAAGTGCTGATTCCTTTTTCTTTCTTTCCTTCTTTCTTTTGTCTCTCCCTAACTGGGCATTTCTCTATCACCAATTTTTTTTTTTTGTGGTACTGGGGATTGAACCCAGGGGCATTCTACCTCTGCGCTATACCCCAGCCCTATTTTTTATACTTTATTTTGAAACTGGGTCTCACGAAATTGTGGAGGGCCTCACTAAGTAGAGAGAGAGAGAGAGACGAACAGAGAGAGAGAGAGCTGAGGCTGGCCGCGAACACGGATCCTCCTGTCTCTGCTTCCCAAAGTACTGGGATTACAAGCGTGCACCACCACGCCCGGCTCTCTATCACCAATTAACTCATGCATTATTCCACAGAGCTCTATACAAGGAGCTTCTTGTAACAGAGATATAGTTTTAAGAATACCTTTCTGGCTGGTAGAATAAGTCTTCACTATTATATTAACAATTTCCTGGGATAGTTTCTACTCTGAGGATCAGATTCTTAACTCACATTCATATATACTTCTGTTTGACTTTACTCTCCAATTTTCTAGAGGTAACTCGTACCCATGACTGGACATAATTTAGGATTGGTACAAATACAACCAATACATTCAGATAACTAATTTAGTTATATGGATTTATTTATATTTTATTGACCAGTTGTGTGTTGAAGCTACTTGATCTTTCATCATATTATGCTTTCACACGGTGACCTTTCATAAGACATGTTATGCTAATTGCTAGAACCTCAACTTCATGCCTACATGCCATCAATTTACTAAAGTGTTCTAGAGAGCAACGACTCTACTGACAGGCCACTCATAACCTTAACTATATTTTCCAAAACCTTAACTCAAGCACTTTGAGAAAGGAAGGGAATTGGTGGAACAAGCGCAGGGCCTCAAATGATCAGCAGTGAAGATTTGTTTCTTGACCCTGAATCTTGGCTCTGGATCTAAATTAGTTTAGCATTTATAAAGATGCCAATATTTCCAGGCCTCAATATCCTTACCAAATAAACAAGAATAGCTCTCTACATATATAATCCACTCATAGGGATAACGAATAGAAAATGAATAATTGAAGTTCTCTGTTGAGGGGAGGTAAAATTTTCATAACAATAATATAATTTTAATGCATTGGTGTTGATATACCTGCATATCAACTAATATTTATTATATTATCTGATGTCATAATTTATGTGACAGTTAAATATGTATGTAGGTTGTTGAGCATGAAATTTTAGTCTCAGAAGACAAAGCCAGAGTAATAAAGGCTAATGGGAGACTGGATGGACCCAGAATGAGGAAGATATCCATACGGATATGTTCAATAGGAAATTTCTGTCACATGTCTGGATCCCTACTGCCTTAATTTTGGACAGATAAACTAATCTTCTCTTTCTACATTTATGCACTTTTAGTGTTTATGAACACTATTGATCTAGACTTAATGTTCCTCATTTGTAAAATATAGGCAACTAGATTAGATCACAGAAAGTCAAAATATATCTAAGAAACTTTAGTCTTAGAATGTGAAGATTCAAAATATTCTATATCAAACAATTTGTAAACACTCATAATACGTCCTCCTCTTGAAGCTACACCATGTTCATTTATATACACATACCAATGAAACTGAGATGATCAGGAGTAAAGGAACCTACTTTAGGTTTGAATAACCTCGCTCTTATCCAAGCGATGCCTATTAAGCCTTCAGCCTCACCTGAAGCCCCTTTCCCCTCTATTTTGTGAAGGCTAGGCAGATTCCAATCTTCCAGCATCCACTTCTATTTGCCTGAGGACTTTCTCTCGTTTTGCCCCAAGTGTTTTGTCTGCCCATAAAAGGTCAGAGATGCTGAAGACACACCACTCCAGCATCCCTCTTAGGAGTCGACATGCTGGTGTGAGAGTCCTCACACTCTCAGGACTGTGTATGATGCCGCCATCCCGGGGCTCCCCAAGGATTGAGCTCCAGGCTCCTTCAGTAGAATTCGGCACCACCATGTATCCTTTAGGCAAACATTTCTTTCTTTCTGATGTTAGCTTCACCCCCAAATAAACTGTCCACTCAGGGTCTACTTGGAGTGAGGGAGATGGAATCCAAGTTAAGACACATGTTTAGAAAGCAGTGGCCTACAATATCTTAATGGCTGTTCCCAATTTCACTTTTCCATGACCCAAATATATTGAGATCATTTCTGACAGTTCCAGGACACAAACCTTAGCACCTGGCCTCTCTGAGTCACTTAATAAATGTTTGCTGAATATACTAAGTACTCCAGAGGACAATGCCAGTAGTTCTTGGCAAAGGAAAAAGCATGAAGTCAGAGGAAATCACCTTCAGCCTTCCTATCTTTGGGAGCCTTGACAGACACGAAGGCTGTGTCCCGGCTGTTTGTCCCTGTCTCCTTGATTTGTTGATGTTGGATGGCCTCTTTATTTCTCCTGTCACATTTGTTTCCAAAGACACAATGTCGCAGTGCCCTTTTCTTCCCCAGCCACACTTTCAGTTTGGCAGACACATAAGAAACTCTCATTTCACTTATGTCTTTTCAATTTATATTCAATGCATGGAGGGAAAGCTTCCCATTAAATCAAAGAATGCCATTTATTGAGAGCCTACTATGAACACTATGGTATATAAATATATGTAATTTTCTTAAATCTTCAAAGAAGCCATAAGTAGATATGGTTGACCACTTTGCAGATGAAGAAGTGGGCTCAGAGCTCTTAAGGAATTCTTCCCAAAGCCACATAATTATTTAGTGGCAATGCCAGGTTTCTAAACGAAATATGTATGACATCAAAGTTAATTTGTTAATCTCAATGCACTCTGCCTCTTGTAGTAATTCAGCTCTCCCCCCTCCCATTTTAAATATAATGTATTAATGTATTTTAGTGTCAATTTTTTAAAGAGCAAAAGTGACTGACCTTCCCAATCACCCATTAAACTCCAATTTAAGCCAGGCATGATGGTGCATACATGCAGTCCAAGTACTTGGGAGGGTGACACAAGAGGATCATGGGTCCAAGGTCAGCCTCAGAAATTTTGTGAGACCCTCAGCAACTTAGCAAGACCCTATTTCAAAATAGTTAACAAAAATAGGTTTACTGAGGTATAATTAGCAAATAGAAAACTTGCCATTTTAAATGTATAATTGAGTGAGTTTGATAAATGGTCTTTTTTATTTAAATAAGCAAAAGCCGTTTCAAATACTAGGTCTATAATTTGCTGTATTTGTGACTATGGAATAGTAAAATATTCTGGCTCAGTTTGCTCATCCTTAGAATAATGTAAAGAATAATATCTACTCTATAATTGTTGCTAGGGGCCGGGCGTGGTGGCGCACGCTTGTAATCCTAGTACTTTGGGAGGCGGAGACTGGAGGATCCGTCTCCTCCTTTGCGGCCAGCCTCAGTGCGCTCTCTCTCTCTCTCTCTCTCTCTCTCTCTCTCTCTCTCTCTCTCTTTCTCTCTCTCTCTCTACTCAGTGAGGCCCTCCGCAACTTCGTGAGACCCGGTTTCAAAATAAAGTATAAAAAATAGGGCCAGGGATGTAGCGCGGAGGTAGAACACCCCTGGGTTCAATCCTCGGTACCGCAAAAAAAATAATAATAATAATAATTGTTGCTAGGCATAGATTCTGGCAGGGGGATTAGACTACCAAATAATACTTCTGTAGACATTTTGGGTATTTGTGCCTATAAATAATTAACAAAAAATTAATATTCTCCAGAGAGAAAGTTTAGGCACTAGGACAACTTTGCTGATTGACTGATCACCAAAGTCAAGGTGACATTTCATTGACATGCTTAATTAATTTAGCTAATGAGCTAAACAATGCTAGGTGTCATCTGATTGAGCCAGCACAGGGATCCCAAATTTTTCATTATTCACGTTCTGCTCCCCAGTACCTCATCCTCCTGTCCTTCCTGCACCTTACGTTGCATTGTTTTGCCTTCTCTTTTGTTTTCTTCCTTATTGAAAAGAAGGGGTACTTTGTCAGGTTGCAGTCTTAACCATGGATGCCAAGAAAATATTAAGTCTTGGTCTATTTGTACTTTTCTCCTCCACATACCGACTCCTCTATACTTTTCAAAACTCTTTGACATGCCACTAAGGGCACATTTTAAACCTTCCAACTGTCAAATGCACTACTAATAATAGGTTGCACATTTTACTTCTCCTCATACTCATCAGCCCACTGGTAATCACGTGGCCTCCACTAATGACAAAGAAAGAATGAAAACCCTATATCTTGAACAAGGATTTGGAGGTTCCTACTATTTAAAGAAAGGAGGAGATAAACACTGGAAATCAGTTATGACTGTCTTCTGTACTCCATGTAACCAGACACACACTATGCACTCTTCCCATTTATGGCATGAGGGCCTTTCCTTCAGAAAGGCACAGAAGCCCAATCCAGTTCTGCATTCTGCTCAAATTACAGTACTTTGGGGAGATGAGCAGCCCTGTGCATGGAAAGTTTAATCCCCACCTATGTGTAAGGGTAGAGTAGAAACATCATAACCTCAGTAAGAACTACAGAGGATGGAGGGAGGGACACGAAGCAGCCACTCTTGCATAACAATGAAGAAACCCTCACGCACAGCAATTCCTAAGACTCTGCCTTTGAAGTGGTTGAAGTAATTGCTTAATATTTTTCTCACCTCATCCCACCCCTCTTCCCTTTTGCTATTTCCAACCAAGAAACATCCAAGAAAAAAAAAGTCCAAATACGTTTTTTTTTTTTTAGTCATAGTTCCTAATGCTGCAGATTCTCCATACTCCACTTTATTTAATTTCAGACTCCTTACTTACTCATTCCTTCTCTTCCTCCCTAGTGGCTCACATCTTGCACTTCCTCTGTATTAGGATGAGGTGAACCGGGTGTAGTGGTACATGCCTGTCATCCCAGTACTTGAGAGACTGAGATAAGAGGCTCAAAGTTTTGAGGCCCTCCTCAGCAACTTAGTGAGAGCCTGATTCACGATAAAAATAAAATGGGCTGGGGGTATAGCTCAGAGGTAGAATGCCCCTGGGTTCAATCCCCAGCATTAAAAAAGAAAGAAAGAAGCTGGGCGTGGTGGCGCATGCTTGTAATCCTAGTACTTTGGGAGGCGGAGACTGGAGGATCTGGATTCGCAGCCAGCCTCAGCTCTCTCTCTCTCTCACTCTCTCCCTGTCTCTCTCTCTCTCTCTCACTCTCTACTTAGTGAGGCCCTCTGCAACTTCATGAGACCCAGTTTCAAAATAAAGTATAAAAAAATAGGGCCGGGGGTATAGCATGGAGGTAGAATGCCCCTGGGTTCAATCCCCAGTACCGCAAAAAAATAAAAAAAAGAAAGAAAGAAAGAAAGAAAAAAAGAAAAAGATTAGGCGAGAAGACAGACTAAAACAGGCTCACATGGCCTAGCTAGAAATATTAACAAGAAGCTTTTGAAAGAGATGCTGAGAGACTGAGAGACAGTATTATCTTCTTTCTTTTGGAATCCATACAGTTCACTTAAACCATTCAGTATTCTGAAGTCTATTTAGAGTTCTTAGTCAGATGGTCAAAAAGTGATATTTTATCTATTTCCAAATTTCTATATTTTTCTAACAAAGCAATTTGTAAGTAAACTGTGACTTACATAAGAAAAATGTGTACCATAACATAACAAACCCTTCTGCTAATAATTAAGTTTTTCAGTGGAAATTGGCATGGAATTTGCAAATGTAGAGGGACATTATAGTGATTTCCACAAGCCCAGATATTAAGAGAGCCATACACTTTGCTGACAAAATGTCTTCATTCAGCTCAGTCCTAGACAACTTACAACTCTGTAAGGGAAGAGATTTACTTGTTATTTGTTGTCTTTAAAAGATGCAAAAAAAAAAGATGCAAATAATTTCTGTCCGATGGAACAGATAACCTCAGAGATTGTGCTTCATGAAGATGTTCAACATTATACATTTTGCGCTGAATCCATCTTTCATATCCTACTATTATAAATTTCCTGTAAATAGCTCATTTTAAGGAACCTTTAAAGTGGCTTAATATCTTAATGGTTCTCATTTATTCATGAATTAACTAAAATCATTTTATATCTGATCAAGAACTATGATTTTACATTTATAAAATTATATTTTAGTAGGTTATATTAGCCTGATTATTCACTGATTAAAATTATTTTCCCTGAATACTGAAGTATTGCTCCTGTTTGATAACATTTTTCCTACTTACCAACTAATTTTAACTATGAGTTTAGTGAAAATATATTGAACTGTCAAGACTGAGATCATTTCATTTTGAAACCCCATGGTATTACTATTTCTATGAGAAGGCAATACTCAAATACACAGAGCTCTAAGGTAAAGCTGGATCATTTCAACAGTATAAGCATTTTGAAAATAGTGGCCTAAACAGAATTCCAGCAGGATTTAACCCCAGTGACAAAGTAAATACTTCTAGAAAATGACTATAAAATAATTCTCAGAAAGACAAGGTTTAATTTTTCACTTTGGCTTAACAAGATAGTAATTCTTATTCTTAATAAGAGTCAAAAGTTATAGCTCTCAGTCTTACAAAATTATGCTTTATTTACACAATGTAATTTATAAAAATCATCCAAGAGAGTGGAATACAACAACGCCCTATGACATCTTTATATGTGCTGGACACACCTGAGAGCACTTGGGATTTAGAAGTCTATAAATATTTGCTATTAGCAAAAGCAGTTTTGATAGTTTTGCCACTTTGCTAATTTTCTTAGGGGGAAGAAACTACAAATATCAGATTTTTTTTTTTTTGCCAGCAGGATTAGATCAAGATTAGTTTACAGCCTTTTGAAAAGTTGATCTTTTCTACATTTTCTGGTAAAACATCGAATGCCACCTTTAGGCTCCATATTGTCTGTGAATTAAATACATACTTAGAATGCTTATATTTTTGCATGAAGGAAATATACATTTTTATTTCAATGGACACCAAGAATACAGTTCAAATAATCATAAGGATAAATGCTAAGAAATAATGCAGAAAGGACTTTATTAACTTTATCAGAAATAGACTAAAGCACTCCTGTTTAATTTTTTTATTTATAAAATCTCAGTAATTTAGTAACTTTCAACCACATTAAAGAAACTTTTTTTTCTTAATTAAAATTGATTATTATGTAAGATAAGTAAAAAAATATTCTAATACAAACTTGCACACTTAGTGTGCAGACTTGGGTACCATACATATATGCACATTTGGGAAAAAAAAACTCTGCAGTGAGAAGCACTCTATTGTTAGCATTTCAAGACGCTGGACTCATGTGATTTTTGTATTCTTTATTTGTACTTTTATACTTGTCAAAGGAGTTAATTGCTGCCTTCCTCAGTGGTCTTCAACATGGTATGTCTATTTTTTTTTATCCTGTGTAGTGGTCTTCTGTGTTAGAATACCAAGTTTATTATTCATTATTATTTTCATCTTGACAGACTTTTGGGGTTGTTTTCCCACTAGGGTACTTAAGGATAAAGTTGTTATGCACATGGATACATGAGTCACTTTTGTGGAAAGAAGCATTTGTTCTCTTGAATGTCTCCCTAAGACTACCTGGTACTGGATACATGTAACTTTAATTTTATTTATGCATTTATTTTTTGCCGGTACTGGGGATTGAACCCAGGGGAATTCTACCTCCGGGCTACACCCCAAGCCCTATTTTTTATTCTTTTTTTATTTTTTGCAGTACCGGGGATTGAACCCAGGGGCGTTCTACCTCCGAGCTACACCCCAGCCCTATTTTTTTTTATTCTTTATTTTGAAACAGGGTCTCACTAAATTGCGGAGGGCCTCACTAAGTAGCTGAGGCAGGCCGTGAACCCGGATCCTCCGGTCTCAGCCTCCCAAGTACTGGGATTACAAGCGTGCGCCACCAAGCCCGGCCTTTTATTCTTTATTTTGAAACAGGGTCTTGCTAAGTTGCAGAGGGCCTCACTAAGTAGCTGAGGCTGGCCGCGAAACTGGATCCTCTGGTCTCAGCCTCCCAATTATGGGGATTACAAGCGTGCGCTACCACGCCCGGCTTTAACTTTAATTTTAAAATAACATAAAATTGTCCAAAATGTTTGCAACTTTTACACCCCCACATATATGAGGCTCCAATTGCTCCATATCTTCATTAACACTTCGATTTATAAGACTTTTTAAATTTTAGCCATTCTGGGAGATGTATAACAGCATCTTTTGTAATTTCAGTTTGTGTTTCCCCAATGCCTAGCGGTACTTGTCACATTTTCGTGTGTTTCACAGACATTCAGATATCTTTCATGAAGTGTCTAGTTAGGTCTTTGCTTATTACTTTATTGGGTTTCCTTTTTCTTATTGATGTGTGGAGGACACTCAAATATATGTAAAATATATGAAGTATGTGAGCCCCTTTTCAGACATATATATTCAATATATGTTACTCGGCTTAAGTCTCTCACTTACTTAATAGTCTCATTTTTCTTTAGTTTGTGTGTGTGGTACTAGAGATTGAAACTAGGGGCATTCTGAGCTACACCTTCAGCCCTATATTTTTTTTTATTATGGAACAGCATCTCCTAAAGTTCTTCTGTCCTGGCCCTGAATCCCCAATCCTCCTGCCTCAGCCTCCCATGTACTAGGTGGTATGAACCACCACAGCTGGCTTTAGTATCATTTGAGTAGTAGAATTTTTAAATTTTTGTGTGTGTATATGTGTGTGTATGTGTATGAACTCTCTCTCTACATATATATATATATATATATAGTACAGATTTTTTCTTTTCTTTTTCCTTTTCAAAATGTTGGGAATGGTAAAAATAAACCTTAAAGAAATATAAGAGAAAAAACAACATTTCTATTAGAATTTTTTAAAGAAAGATAAGAGGAAAAAACAACATTTCTATTAGAATTTTTTAAAGAAAGATAAGAGGAAAAAACAACATTTCTATTAGAATTTTTTTATTAGAATTCCCTCTCTAGTTCCCAAGACTGTGCATATGGGAGTTCTGCTCTAATACTATAGAGTAAGCTCATTACAGATGACTATCACTCCCTCCCCCCAATAACTATAAACTAAGCAAAATGCAAAAATTCCTTGGAAGCTGAACAAAAGCAGGCAGTTCTTGGCAGTGATTCAAAACGTGAAATAGGGAATGGCATTGAATATGCTTTCAAATTTTACAGCTTTGTTTTGAAGATCAACTGCATTTGCAATAAAGAACAGCTATAACTCTGATTGAAAACTCATCTTTCTTGCCTGTAGAACAAGGAGACAGAGCCCAGAGCTCCCATAAATATGGAAAAGTGAGGGGGAATCTGGGTGTGGAGCAGAAAAGGAGAGCTGGAACTTTTTGTATAAATTCTACCTAATTGACAGGATGATTCCTGAAACATGTATGCACTAGGAAGTCCTAAAACAGCTGCAATTTACACCAAAAGAATGAAGCAAATTGGACATGCTATACAATACAGAGTAAAATAGAGTTAGCAGTCGAAGTCTAACTTGATAAAAAAATATCAATACTCTTTGGAGCCTAAGTATAGATATAGACTAATCAATATTCTCCACAGGGTAACATAACACATGTCCTGAAATCTTGATTAATACATTGTAGAGACCCTGAATTAAGTCAAATATCCCTGAGGAGCTTTTATTTGTTCAGTGGTACTTTATTGGATTGGACGCTAGCTCCGGTCTGTACCTCACTTGTGCAAGAAAACAGCTAAAATCTTTGCTCACTTCTTTTGCCTTCCAGCTGCTTCCTCCACCCACCTCCACAGTTTACCTTCCTTCCATGCGCATGTGGTTCACTGTTAGGTCGGCCATTTGGGAAGGGTTTAGAACAATGTGCTGTTCCTGAAGCGCCTGCCTTTGCAAGGTTCTACTACTTTATCAAGTTCCTGTTTATCTGACAATTCTGAATACTGTATTCTAGTATGAACAGCTCAAAAAAAATCAGCTATCAGTAGATGACTTCCAGCCAAAAAGCAGCAGCTATGCAATTATCACCCAATGCTTTCCCATCTTCAAGAGTAGACTTCATTTAACTTTTCTTCAACTTTTGGTAAATGTATAGTTCTATGTAGTCGTTTTTTAAAGAGTTATGGTTTATGTAAATTTTATAATTTTTAATCTGTTTCTGGATTAATCTAACAAAATCACTGCTCAGTTACTAGAAGCTGAATTCTCATTGCTTAAATTGTGATACCACTATAGGTACTCAAGGCAGTCAAAGTAATTTCGTCTGCTTGTAGATTGGCAGAAACTTGTTAGGGTGTATGTGATTAAGGTGTACAGAGGAAGGTACAGTAGAAAATAAGATGTTAAACTACATTCTGTAATTTTACAAAAATGTTTTCCTCATGCATTTAAATATGTTGTGATCTTCCATTTTCCAGATTCTTACTGTCCACTAGAAAGCATCAACTAGTTCTTTCTGGGTGGTTCCAAAAATCCAGAAGTTTTTCTTTCTCTTTAATTTTAACTACCACTCTTGATTCCCTGTTTCCATATCACTCATACATTTCAGAGTTTATCTCAAAAAATGAAAATTTAGAATATTACCCACTCTAGCAAACAGATCTGAGAAGATAAAATAAAAACAGAAGAGAAAGAAAAGGGCTTCCCGATGCTAGGTTCCATAAACATCTGAACATTATCTCTGATGTCATATTGTGGTTTTCCAAAGACTATTTAAAAACATAAAAAAATGAGTTACAATGTACTGAAAAGTTGAGGCCTGCTTTACTTATAGCTCTAAGGACCACGATATGCTTACACTTATTCCTGGATACTGTGATGTGCAAAAAAAAATTATAACACTAAATGCTGCTCTAAGGATACATTCAAAAGTTTATGACACCTACTCATGAAGTTCAGTGCTCAGTTGTTCAAATGGAATTAGTAGAGTAAATGAGGGAAGAAACTCCTCTATAAATGTCAAGGTCACTTTCATAGGACAATATAAAAATGACATTGCCACTCTTCCTTTGAGGTTTTCCTATGTTCTCTGCATGGATGATAGCACCTGCTCCAGGTAGTTTTCACAAATACATGGGGAATTAAATGATATCCCTTCATAAACCCAAGCACCACACAACTCATTATTAAATAAATCACAGGTGATTAGCTAGTTTGTCATTTAGACTCATTATTTACAATCCACACATTAGGTGTGAAGAAATAAAAGTTGATCTGTAAAGTAAAGTATTAAGAGAATATTAAATAAGTATATCAGTTAAGTGTTCATTTATGCTGAAGAAGTAAGCATTAACAAACAATAAATTAAGGTTGTATAAAAAGTCACTGATATTTTCTATGGTAGACAGACTCTACAGTGACTCCCAAAGATCCTTCCCTCCTAATATCCATTTCTCTGTATATTTAATTTTCTCACTTTGAGTATGGCTGGATTTGTGACTTATAACTAACAGAAGTAAAAATTCTGAGATCAGGTCACCGATGTGGTGCTTTCTCATGTGTGCCTCGCTTCCTCTGTTTTTCCCTCTTGGAGTCTTCACTCTGGAAGAAGTGACCTAATAAACTGTGACATACTCTATGAGAAAGACTTAGGTGGCAAGAAGCTGACATCTGTGGCCACGAGCTAGTAGGAGCCCAGACCTGACCATAGCCATGCAAGTGTGTTTGGACACCAATCTTCCCTTCATCGAACCTCAACATGACTGTAGCGCTGGACGATGCTTTAATTTCAGACTGTGGGTAACTCTGCACCAGAATATCAGCCAAGCCACACTCATAATCTTTATTCAGAAACTATGAGATTATGAATATTGTTTGTGTAAGTATTGTTTTAAGCTACCTTGTTTTTAGGTATCTGAAATGAAGCAGTAGATAATAAACATGCTTTCCTATTAAATACTCCCTAAAAGGTTTCTTAGCCGAACTCAATAACTCCTTATCAGGGAAACCTCATTTCTGTTAAACTAGAAGTTGAAAACTAAGAGAGTGTAGGATGGTTTTTAGAAGGTGACAACAGCAAGAAAGCAAACCCTCATTTATTTAAAAATACTTTGTCAGCTGGGCAGGGTGGCACAACAAGTAATCCCAGTACTTAAGAGGCTGACACAGGAGGATAGCAGGTTTGCGGTCAGCTTCAGCAACATAGTGATGCTCTGTTTCAAAAATAAGAAAAATAGTGATGCCCTGTTTCAAAAATAAGAAAAATAAAATAGGGCTGAGGGTGTTGCTCAGAGGTAGAATGCCTCTGGGTTCAATCCCCAGTACCACAACAACAAACAAAAAAGTACTTTGTCATTTGCCAAAAATTATAAAGAGCTCCCCTTTTTCCATTGGGTGTTTTTAGCCCCTTTGTCAAAAATCAATTGGCTGTAGGTGTGTGGGTTTGTTTCAGAGTCTTCTATTCTGCTCCATAGGTCTATGTATCTGCTTTTCTGCCAATACCATGCTGTTTTTATTACTATGGCTTTGTAGTACAGTTTGAAGTCAGGTATTGTGATGCCTCTTGTGTGGTTCTTGTTGCTGAGAACTACTTTGGCTATTCTGGGTTTTTTGTTGTTCCAAATGAATTTAAGAACACAAATGTTGCTGGCAAAACTGGCTAACCATATGCAGAAAAATAGAAATAAACCCCACTTTCTCACTCTGCACTAGAGTCAACTCCAGATGGATCAAAGACCTAGAAATCAGACCAGAGACCTTGCAGCTACTCGAAGAGGGCATAGGCCCAACACTTCAACACATAGGCACAGGTAAAGACTTCCTCAACAAGACCCCAAAGGCAC
>PVJS01013392.1:14760-32611 GCA_004027185.1 Glis glis | reverse complement strand
GCCCCTGGGTTCAATCCCTGGTACTGAAAAAAAAAAAACTCATTTTTGTTAAAACTGCTTTATGTTAAAGTTAATATGACAATCTTGATTTCTTTAAACATTATTTTTATGATTTGAAACATCAGTAGTAGATACATATTTAGTTTTAATAAAGTAATGTCCAAAAAAGGAAATGTATTTCTACTTAAATAATAAAATATACATCTTTTTGTATTTAATTTTTTTTTTTTTGCGGTACCAGGGATTGAACGCAGGGGCATTCTACCTCCACGCTACGTCCCCGGCCCTATTTTTTTTTTTATACTTTATTTTGAAACCGGGTCTCACGAAGTTGCGGAGGACCTCACTAAGTAGAGAGAGCGAGAGAGAGCGAAAGCGAGAGCGAGAGAGAGAGAGAGAGAGAGAGTGAGAGAGCTGAGGCTGGCCGCGAACCTGGATCCTCTGGTCTCCACCTCCCAAAGTACTGGGATTACAAGCGTGCACCACCATGCCCGGCTCATTTTGTATTTACTTTCTAAAATTAAGTTGAACCTAAAAAAATATTAAGCAAGGAAGAAACAAGAAGAATTCAGTTAAATAAAAGTTATACAGAAAAATAAGATATTGGGTATTGGTAAGAAAATCATTTTAGCAGGGAGGTTACTTGATCTTTTCCATTTAATATTTATACAACATTTGTTTCTGGGCACAGCAACATTTAAAAAACATGTTTTGGAGCTGGCCACAGTGGCACATCCCTGTAATCCCAGTACTTGGGAAGCTGAGATAGAAGAATCACAGGTTGGAAGCAATTTAGCTTCCTCAGCAACTTAGTGAGACCTTTTTCAAAAAAAAATTTTTTTTAAAGGACTGGGGGGTGTAGCTCAGAGGTAGTATGCCTCTGGGTTAAACCCATAGCACCAAAAAAAAAAAAGGTTTTGATTCAACACTTTTCAAATATGAATCAAGTGTATACAGATTTCTTTAAAATATTTACAATTACACATTAAGGAACATACATTAAACATGCAGGTAAAATTTTATCTTTGATTTATACTCTGGAAAGATTGACTTTGTTATACCAATTTCCATGAAGGAGAGAAATGAAACTCTAAATACCAAAGATATTGTTGGGACACACAAAAAACTATGTGTAAATATGATGACTATATTCTTTAGCATGCACAAATGTCCTTTTGAAAACTCAGAGCCACATTATTCGAATTACAAATAACAAAAAAAGTTCCGGGTTGATATTATATGCTATTTCACACTTTATTTACTTATTTCAACTAAAGAATTTGGTGTGTGTGTTAGAAAGGAACAACTACTTTTCTAAGTAACAGAGAAGCGGTTTAAAGAAATGAAATTATATTCATAGCAGAGTTAATAGAAAGAAATGAGAAGAGTGATCAGCAGAAATTAAGCTTTCACTGAGCATTAAAATTATTTTACACCTACACTTCAAAATGAAATACAAATCTTTTAGACTTCTCAATGCAAAACTAGAATGACAGAAATAAGTAATTCATTCCAGGTGCCTAGTAAGAGAAGGAACTCAGAGTTTCATGTATAATTATTCATTACACATCATCATCATTACTGTGATAGTACCAGTCAACATAGCACTTCATAGAATTACCATGGGGCCCTGCCCTGGCTGCTAAGACATTCATAACACAGCAAAGAGCACGCCAAAAACAACAATCCCACAGGCCCAGTGTGCCTTCTCACTGACAGCTTAAATGACCAGTTTTTTTTTCTTTGTTAAACAATGCAGAAAGTCTGGAAAGCAGTCACAGGATGTTTTCCTACCTTTGGGTTTTCAGAAAATAATAGGGAGAGTATGTTATAAGACACTTTGATTGGTTCTTCCTAACATGGTGATCTTATTGGAAGACAAGAATCAATCCCCAGGGGCTCAGAATTTGGGGAGAAGGAAAGGCTGATGGAGTTTGAAATCAAAGTAGTTTAATAAGCTCAACTCCAGAATTTGTGGTAAGCAAGCCAACTCAATGTTCACTCTGATATCATACTACATAATAATATAATATTTTTCTATGGCCAAAATAAACTATTTTTTCTTCTAAAATTACCTTTGGTTTATTTTTGTTAGTCACACTTTTAACTTATGATAGAATTTCAAAAGCATTAAAGTCACTTTAAAGCTTATGGTTATAAAAGAGGGTATGCATAGTCATTGAGATATTTTTGGTGGCAATATCTCTACTCCATGCTGAAATTATCAAATCTTTCATTCCGCTGTTATCTGATTTACATCTTGACTTTTCATAACTTTTCTAGTGTTTTCTTCTTGGGGCTATCATTATAGAGATAGGAATCAGCCAAGTCATTGTTGTTAATGACACTGCTGGCATATATTTGCACATACTTTACATTTTTCAAACACCTTTGGATACCCAAAACAAGCCTGCGAAGCAAACAGGAAAAGAATTATTAGTCCTATTTTACAGATTAAGAAACTCAGGCTTAGAGTCATCAAATGACTTGCCAAATGATGATCAGGTGGCAGGGTTAAGAGTATAGTTGAAATCCTCTGTCTCCCAGGTTGGTCCCTTTGTTAATCAGGATGGGCCAAAACAATTCCCAGATCCAGAGGCTCCAAACAAAGATATGCTTCTTGCTACTATGAATCCATCCCAGTTGGGACTGGGTGCTCTCTTTTCTCACTCTGAGAACCAGGATATTATACTATCCACAATATGGAAATTTCCCTGTTACTGAAATAGAGAAAAAGGAAATTATAGCAAATTACATATTTGCTCTTAAAGTTGGTGCTGAGACCTTTCTGCTCATGGTTCATCATTCAAAACAAGTCTCATCACAATGACACCTCCAAGCAGGTGAACCCATAAGGAAGTGAAACAAGTTGGATTTTGTTGTTGTTGTTGTGTTGGTAGATGTCACTGATTACAACAGTTAGTCTTTCTAGGCACTATATATTTAGTTCACTTTCCTTCCTGTAGGCAATAGACAAATGCCCACTGAACGAAAAAAAAAACCTAGAAGTTCCATGCAGTGAGAATATTAAGCTCAAATGCAGGATTTGGGGTGACACATTATAGTCCCTTTATCAGAGGGAGATGTGCTTCATATGTGGAAGTGGTTTAAGCCCAAAACTTATGACCTATCAAGGCAAATATTTGCTCCCTGTGTATCTAATATACACTGAGCATGCATGTTCAGAATATCTCCAATAACTATTCTCATTTAGAAAGAAGAATGGGAGACACACAGCACTTGCTGTTCTGTAGTAGTTGTGAAATCTCAGAGGGAATATGTTGTAATGATCCTCTGTCCCAAGGAGAGATAAATGTTCCTTGTATAGACCTGGGAGGGGCTCTCCAGTCTACTATTCTCCATGGCACCTGGTTGTACCTTCTGATAATTTCTTCCTTTTCCATTTTACACAAAGCAGGGAACATCATGGGATATGACCTTGTTGTGACACTAAGCAGCTTTTTCAGGTGAAAAAAGGAGAATAGAAAGGATATGTAGTGAGTTTCTTTAAAATCAAATGAATGCAGTTTTAAAATCTGTCCTTCAATTATGAATTTTTTATTTTTATTTTTTATTGTTAAACTATCCTTTCCTGTGGACTTCTACATCAGTAGTATGGTGGACTTCATGAATAATGGTGCCTCCCACTAATGAAAAATGTTGCATGAAATTTAAAGTTTGCTTAAATTGTAATTTTATAGCATTATGGGAATATTAGGAAAGAATATAAAACCTCTAAGGAACTAAAAATAGAGTAAGAACAAAAACAACCAAACAACCAAAAATTTGATTGAAATCAGAGCTATAAGCCAAAAGTGCACACATGTATGTGCACACACACAAATGGCTTTTCTCTGCCAGTGACTGGTGGAAGGATTTGCACCAGAGATTCTTATATTAAGCCTAGGGATCAGGGTTAACTGGTTTCAAGCATCTACAGCCTATGGCTCCCAGTAAAAGCATATGCAAATCCTCTCTGTAAGAAAGTATAGATTAGAGAAGGCAGGCGTGGTGGCGCACGCTTGTAATCCCAGTACTTGGGAGGCTGAGACCGGAGGATCTGGGTTCACAGCCAGCCTCGGCTACTTAGTGAGGCCCTCCGCAACTTAGTGAGACCCTGTTTCAAAATAAAGAATAAAAAATAGGGCCCGGGGTGTAGCTCGGAGGTAGAATGCCCCAGAGTTCAATCCCCGGTACCACCAAAAAAAAAAAAAAAAAAGAAAGTATTGATTAGCTAAGTATGAACACCCAGTCAGTGATTACAAAAACACAAGGAAACAAATCGCCATGAAAAACTGGCAGTGGGAATGACATCAAATTAATATCCTCAAGAACTACAAATATTAGAACAATTAGATACAGAATCTAGAGTAATTATGAGAAAATTTATCAAAATAAAAGGGAATTACAGAAATGAGCAGGCAACAAAAGAGTGTTTGGCATGACCAGGGAGACTATAAGAAGTTACTAAAATTGAATTGTTATAAAGGAAAAATATAATCATCAAAATAAAACAACTTATTTGATGGATATAAGAGGAAATTAGACACAGATAAAAGGTATGCTTAGACCTATATAGAAAAAACTAAAAACATTATTAAAAGACATGGAAGCATGGAAGATCTAAATTTTCAACATATATGATGTCCATGGATAGGAATATTCAACATCCTAAATACTTAATGAGTCTCTAAATTCAGTCTGGTTCTAATAAAATTCCAATGGGCTTCTATTTTGCTTCTTCAGAACTTGAGAAGCTGAGTCCACATTTTACATAAAATAACAAAGTTCCAATAATAGCCAAGATACTCTTGGGAAGAAGAAAAAGGTGGTAAATATCTATAAAAAGGACATTTCCACAACCAAAGCAGGAAAAGAGGATTCCTCCCTTTGCCTAATGCATAACAGAAAAACAACAACAACAACAACAAGCCAGAGAAGTTACTAAGGCTGTCCTGGAAAGTAGAATTGCATGTGACAGTGCTGGAAGGGTCTTGTGGCTCAGAGTGAGCAGAATAAGAGAACAACGTGAGGAAGTACATCTGGTTCCATCTGCAAGTGTACCTTCTGCTCTCTGTGGATATATCTAGTTATTGTGGTGCAATGCTATCAGAAATTTATTTAATAGTTCTGAGCATGGTGGCGCACACCTGTAATCCCAGTACTTGGAAGGCTGAGAGAGGAGGATCACAGGTTCAAAGCTAGCCTCAGCAACTTCATGAGGCTCTCAGTAACTTGGTGAAACTCTCTGTTTCCAAATAAAAAATAAAATAGGCTGGGGGTGTAGCTTGGAGGTAGAATGCCTCTGGGTTCAATCCCCAGCACCATGGAAAAAAAAAGGAATTTATTTATTTGTTTATTGTGGTACTTGGGATAGAACCCAGGGGCATTCTACCTTTGAGCTATACTCCCAGCTCTATTTTATTTTATTTTTCATTAAGTTGCTTAGCAAATTGCTAAGGCTGGCCTCAAACCTGCGATCTTCCTGTCTCAGTCTCCCAAGTACTGGGATTAAAGGCATGTACCACCAAGCCCAGCACTATTAGGTTTTAAACCAGCAGTTTTCAAATATTTCTGTTGCAATACTCCTCAATTTTTAAAAATTTACGTATTTTTAAGGTGGCATGGTCATGTTTTAGCATATACTTAGTTATGACTGATATAATTGCTGGTGTATTAAAAATAATTACAATTAGAAGTTTTAAACATTATACATATTAAGTATATTCAATGAAAGAGTTGATATCCACTCACTATCATTCAATAAGCTGGGTATGGTGGCACACGCCTGACATCCCAGTACTTGGGAGGCTGAGACAAGTGGATCACAGGTTCGAAACCAGCCTCGGCAAATTAATGAGGCTCTCAGCAACTTTGTGAGACCCTGTTTCCAAATAAAAAGTAAAATAGGGCTGGGGGTGTAGCTTAGAGGTAGAATGGCCCTGAGTTCAATCCCCAGCACACCACACACACACATACACACCAACAACTTTACTTCTGAGCTGGAAACTTACGTTGCTCCTTTTCCTACTTAAACTTGTATTTTTATTCCACTTTCCCTACAGAATTTTATGCTAATATAAAATATTTCAATGTATGAAAGGTCTTTATTGCTCACCTTATCATATTTCTTTGTAACAAATATATCTATGTAAATTGAAATTTTATACATTTTCACTTTTCCTGGGATGGATGAGCCCTTTTTCTTCCGATTACTTTATGTATTCATGGGTAAATATTACTTGTGCTAGAATGAGACAGTCCCACATCAATTCCACATCTGGTTTTCATTTTTGTAAATGTGAGCACCAAGCCCCTGGTTCATTGCTTACAGCAACATCAACACCCACAATTTTAACTGTTCCTTCAGCTCCCACATGGTTTTTATAGCCTGGAGCCATGCAGTAGAGATGAGTGTGAAGTCTTTCTTTTATCAAATGAGAGAAGGTGATTGTGAAAGGCCTCAACATGGGGCCTAACAAGCAGACAACATGTTAGATCAATTTCAGGACCCAGGAACATAAGTTGAAAATCTTGACAATGAGTCTTTTAAAACTGTTCAGGCCATTAAACATATCCAGTGGCTTAGTTTGAGGACCACTGATTCAAGACATCCAACTCATTCCTCTGATTAATTTGCTTGGTCAGTAAGGAACATTCTGGTTTGCAGGCCTGTGTGAAATATGTGGGTCAGGTAAGCAGTAATAACCTAAATTACACTTAATTTGTACCTACTTGCTGACAAGACTTATCATCTCTTACAAATTCCTCTGGTCCTTTGCCCCTCACTCCTCCCAAGCAGTGGTTCTTACGTGTTTGCAGAGAAATCCACAACAATCCACATAGCCACTTCTTCAGTACCTCTGGGCATAGGCACCAATGCCCTAACCATAAAAATGCAAATCTCTGAGCATTTAATGTAAAAATGCACAGGTGCCAATGCATTAAATGTAAAAATGAGCCGAGAGTGGTGGTACACACTTGTAATCCCAGTACTTGGGAGGCTGAGACAGGAGGATCGCAGGTTCGAAGCCAGACTCAGCAACTTAGTGAGGCCCTCTGCAACCTAGTGAGACCCTGTTTCAAAATTAAAAAAAAGATACAATAGGTTTGGGGATGCAGTTCAGAGATAGAATGACCCTGGGTTCAATTCTCAGTACCACACACACAAAAAGTAAAAAATGTACTGGAAATGGGTCAAATGTCAAGTCAAATTTTGGAAATAAAAAAATGTAGTATTATTTTGCCAAGTAAAATTTTTTAAATGTCACATATTATTACTATCCTTTAACTTTTACAAAGACAGTTTTACATATTTAAAATTATTTCTTATTATGAAATATTCAGTGCATACAAAATAATATAAGTAATATGTATATAAGTTACCAGGTAAACATTAAAATAAATACCTGTGAATCTATCACCCAACTTAATTAAAACATGACCACTAAGTAGCTTTATATCTGTGGGTTGTCTCTTTCCCATCCTCCTGCCTTCCTTGCCTTCCTCCAGAAATGGCCTCGAGCCTGGATTTTGTTTTTAGCATTCTCTTCCTTTTTATTTTATTTTTAATTTTTTTTTTTTGCAGAACTGGGGATTGAACCCAGGGGCATTCTACCTCCAAGCTACACCCCCAGCCCTATTTTTTATTCTTTATTTTGAAACAGGGTCTCACTAAGTTGCAGAGGGCCTCACTAAGTAGCTGAGGCTGGCAACGAACCTGCAATCCACCTGTCTCAGCCTCCCAAGTACTGGGATTACAAGCGTGCACCACCACGCCTGGCTTCTCTTCCTTTTTAAATAAAAACTTTTATCACATCTGTTCCCTAAACAATATTGTTTCAATTCTCTTGCTATTGAGGTTCAAAAAATTATATCCTATGCAGGGCATGGTGGTGCACACTTGTAATCCCAGTACTTGGGAGGCAGAGACAGAAGGATCACAGGTTCATGGCCAGCCTCCGCTACTTAGTGAGGCCCTCTGCAATTTAGTGAGACCCTGTTTCAAAATAAAGAATTAAAAAAAAACAGGGCTGGGGGTGTAGCTCACAGGTAAAATGTCCCTGGGTTCAATCCCCAGTACCACACACACACACACACAAATATATATATATATATATATATATATATATATATATATATATACATATATATCTCCTATATATTCTTCTGAAACTGAAACTAGCTTACTTTATCCAGTATTTCAATGATGTCCATATTATTAACATAGAGCTATGGCTTATTCATTTTTAAAGACATATGATATTCCATTGGGTACAACACCACAATTTATTCATGTTCCTGAAGTGAACAGTTGGATTGTTTTAATATCCTTTCTATTATAAGCAGTGTTGCTAGTACAGATTTGCAAGGATTTCCTGAAGGATAGACACCTAGAAGTGGAATTCCTAGATATACACACATCTTCAACTTTACAACAAGATACTTCTAGATTTTTATTTTCCATAGTGATCAGAAACATTTACATCTCCTCCACCAATGTATAATATCCCTTGGACTTACATCTTCATCAACCCTTACTATTATTGGATTTCTTAATATTGATCAATCTAATGATAAAATATCTCTTGGAGGCCTTGATCTGGCAATTTACAGGCTAATAGTAAGATTGAGTGATCTTTCATGTTTTATTTGCCATTTGGATTTACTCTCTTGTAGTATGCCTACATACTGTTTGGCCATTTCCCAGCAGGATTTTTATTGATTTGTAGTTTTTCTTCTTTTTCTTGCTTTTTTTTTTTTTTTTTTTTTTTTTTTTTTTTTTTTTTTTTTTTTTTTTTTTTTTTTTTTTTTTTTTTTTTTTTTTTTTTTTTTTTTTTTTTTTTTTTTTTTTTTGTGTGTGTGTGTGTGTGTGTGGTAGTAGGGATTGAACTCAGGGTTGTTCTACCTTTGAGCTACACCTCCAGCCCTTTTTATTTTTTGTTTTGAAATAGGGTCTCACTAGGTTGCTGAATGTCTCATTATGTTGCTGAAGCTGTCCTTGAACCTGCAATCCTTGCGTCTCAGCCTCCCAAGTACTGGGATTACAGGCATGCACCACCACACCCGGTCTGTAGGAGTTTTTTATGTATACTCTTGTTATTATTCCTTAGTGGTAGGTGATACATCTTCAATAACTCAGAGTGCTGCAAGTCCAGTATAGTTGGCTTTCCATACTCATAGGTTCTTCCTACTAGTAATGGCTCATGTTTTTGTGAAATAACCAGTTTACAAAGTATCCTCATAAATCTTATCTCATCTGAGTCTCTAAACAACTTTTAAAAGACAAGATGGGTATTATTATTCTTATTTTATAGATAAGGAAACTGGGTAGCTTGACCAGGGTCATATAGATAAACTGAAAGCTGGGCGTGGTGGCGCACACTTGTAATGCCAGTATTTGGGAGGCTGAGACAGGAGGATCACAGGTTCAAGGCCAGCCTCAGTTACATAGTGAGGCCCCTGTTTAAAAATAAAGAATAAAAGCTGGGTGTGGTGACGCACGCTTGTAATCCCGGTACTTGGGAGGCGTGCACTGGAGGATCCGGGTTCGCAGCCAGCCTCAGCTACTTAGTGAGGCCCTCTGCAACTTCGTGAGACCCGGTTTCAAAATAAAAAGGATAAAAAATAGGGCCCGGGGTGTAGCTCGGAGGTAGAACACCCCTGGGTTCCATCCCTGGTACCACAAATAAATAAATAAAGAATAAAAATAGGGCTGGGAGTATAGCTCAGAGGTAGAATGCCCCGAAGGAAAAAAAAAAGAAGAAAGAAAGAAACTGAATGGCTTACCCAAGGTCATAAAGCTAAAAAGTTCTCAGATTCCACATTTCATATCCTCTTCATGATTATATGATGCTTTAGCTGTTTGTAGGTTATGACCTATTCACTTAAGAAAAGGCTACACCTCTGCGTAGCATGTTTACCTTAGTTCTCTGTCTTTTGTATATAATTCAAAACATCTTTAGTCTATAAATTCTAATTCCATTACTGTTTACTTATCTATGAACATGAGTAAAGGAAGTATCAAGAGAATCTTTTAATGGGTTTTTAAAAAGAGTTTAGGAGGATATTAGAAATCTCAAGAGTTACCTGTTCTCTGGCAAATCACATTTTTTAAAAATAATGGGTCTTTTATATATAACAGGGAGTTGAGTTCAAGTTCAGTGTTTTCTTTTCCTTTAACCTCTTAGAATTAAGAGGATTATAAACCGGGCGTGGTGGCACATGCTTGTAATCCCAGTACCTGGGAGGCTGAGACAGGAGGATCGCAGGTTTGTGGCCAGCCTCAGCTACTTAGTGAGGCCCTCCACAACATAGTGAGACCCTGTTTCAAAATAAAGAATAAAATATAGGGCTGGGGGTGTAGCTCGGAGGTAGAACGCCCCTGGGTTCAATCCCCAGTATTGAAAAAAAAAAGAAGAGGATTATAGGTAATAAAGAGTAGAAAAATATACTTCAACTTTTATTATTATTATCTAAGTTGGTAGCTCTATGTCAAATACTTTTCAATTACAAAATACCAGATATAGCTAATACCTATATCACAAATAGCATTAAATATCGACCTTATCACGGGAAATAGTATTGGTAGGGCAGGGGTCCTATCACCCAACCTCTGGCTGAAGCTCCTGAGTCTGAACAGTTGGATGGATATCTTCTGGGATAATATCCACCCCACGGAGGGTGGCTAAGAGATGCCCAAATTTAACTCTCAAATATTTGAAACAGTGACAGGTAGTACTTCTTACTTTCTGGAGTTTTAAAATAAATAAATTACTAGATCAATAAATAAATTCTCAAGTTAATCAAACTGCTGCATGTGAACCCTTTAACTTTTTCATGTTTCTATGGATGATTCTATTTTTATATATATTACAAACACCAAAGAGAACTACGTTTGGTGAACTGAGCAGTAACAAGAAAGGACCTGGGGATAAGTAAGGAAACAGAAGTCCTACTCTGATTTTAATCACCAGATAAGAGTTAAACACTTAAGTACTTCCTGTGTACAACCCTTGATGAATAATAAAGAGATAGGCCCACATCATAGCTTCTCCTAGGAGAAAGGTCTTTAATAGCAAATGTCTACGTTTTAAAGATAATAACTAAATATGGCCTTTCCTAGATGGCTTTCTTGGAGTGTTAAAAATGCATCCACAGTTATATACCTGGTATTCACTCATCAGATATTTCCACTTTCAAATTGGTTGACTTGTCCCTGTTTTCATGAAATGCTCTTTGTATGTATTCTGATCTGCATCTGAGAGCTGTGTGTTATATGGTAAATACTGAATGTCTGATGACGGGCTCTCTGTGTGTGTTTCTTTTATGAGTCAGGCATTATATGAGGCTCATGCATCTCACCTTGAGTAGGGGATAATTATACCACAAAGTGGTAGCTTAAGAGAGAGGTGAGCACTAGGGGATGGGGAACCTGAGGACAATGGCAATCAGATCTACATTTGGAGAAAACCAGGTGAGCTCTGTGTTGGTAATTTTGAATTCCACATACTTCATATCCATGTGTAAGGACATAGGTCATTCCTAATGACCCGCACACTCCTTTTTAAAAATTAATATTTTTATTGATGCATTATAATTATACATAGTAGTGGATTCATTGTGATATATTCACACATGCATATAACATAATTTATGGCCCCTACACTCTAACATAAGGAAAGAGTCATTCCTAACTGGGCTTCTAGTATCAGCTAGTCTGGAGGATCTCAAAGAGGCAAATTACCCATTTGAGATGGAGGGCACTTACTATATCTTTAAGAAGCAACATTTTCAACCAGCTGCTGTAAAAAGGGCTTTGTGGATAAGATGAACACTTTATTTATTTATGGTGCTGGGGATTGAACCCAGGGGCACTCTACCTCCGAGCTACAACCTCAGCCCTATTTTATTTTTTATTTTGAAACAGGGTCTTGCTAGGTTGATGAGAGTCTCACTACTTGCTGAGGCTGTTCTAGAACCTGCGATCCTTCTGTCTCAGCCTCCCATGTACTGGGATTACAGGCATGTTGCCACCATGCCCAGAAAACACACATTTTAAACTCCACTTTGTGTGGGGCATGTGCAAGATTGGCAGAATGCTGGAATAGCAGACTCAAAAAGGGGCTGTCCCAGGCAAATAAAAAACATGGCCACCCTGTTTACGGAGGGAAACGCATCCAAAGCTTTCTATGAGGTGAGGGTCAGAAGGCTGACTTTAAAAAGTCTCTTCCCTCAGGAGAAAAGATGTCTGAAATCCAAAAGGGCTTCCAGTACTCTTTTCAATGGGGAAGTCGGGAACGTTAAGGACTTTTACAATGCCCTTAAACCCTTTAAAAGGGGTCTTTGTACTAATCTTCAGGGGTAACAAGAAACGGGGGTCTTGGAAATAATATGCTGTATTTCTGTGTCTTTGGATGTGGTGGAGGAATGAGGAGACAGGGATACAGAAGTGGGGTGGGAAGCACCCGAGATTATAACACTGGGGGCAATAGAAGAGATCTAGTGAAATGCCTGACACGGTGTCTCCTGAGCCTGATTAAGAAGCCAAGATCTCTGAGTGACCCTTGGGGACAAGGCTGTGCTATGTGAGAGCCTGAGTGCTGTTTGAGCAATGTCACCTGGTTCTCTGGGAGCAGACTGTGGGCTCTTAGTGACGCAGATGTCCCTGAATTGTCTGTGGGGGCCCAGGGACTGCAGCCTGGAGTCTGACGGTCAGGTCACTTTGGAGGACCTGGGTTGGGATGCAGGTAGAAGGATCCTACCGCGAACGCCGGGGGACCACAACCACATCCCCAACCCAGGCAGGGTCGGGCCCTTCCCCGCGCCCCGCCCACCCCTCCGCCCTCCCCTTCCCGGCCGGCGTCTTAAGTCCGCCCGCGCCCGCACTGCCCGGGGTCGCACTCCGCACCCGGGTGGGCTCCTCTGCGGCGGGAGCGAGGGAGGCGGGGGGTCCACTGCGCGTGCGCGCGGCGCCCCGTCCCGCCGGGTCCCGTCCCGCCCGGTCCCCCTGCGGCCGGGACTTGGTACGGCCGGGCGGTTGGCGTCCTCGGCGGCTCGGCCCCGGCGGGCTTTTCAAATCTTCTTTGGAGGAGCGGCGACCGCCCCGGCGGCTTGCGCCAGGGATGGAGGGGGCGACGCCGAGGGGCCCCGAGCTGCGCCCCGCGGGGCTGCCCGCCCAGCAGGTGAGTGGGGAGGGCCCCGCGCCCCGGGCGGCCGGCGGGAACAAAGCGGAGGCCGGCGGTGCAAGACGGGGCTCCCCAGGGCGTGGCCTCTGCACCCCGGGATTTCCAAGGGGAAACCGAGGCCCGGGATGTGGACGCCGTGCCCGAGCCCCGCGCACCTGTCCGCCGCCTCCGCAGGGCTCGGACGCGCGTGTTTTTGCACCGAGCGGGAGGAATGGGTGCCCCGGGGTTCCGAGAAAGCGTTCGAGGCCCGCGGGGCACCGGCGCCTAGTGTTGGACTTAATGGAGAGCACAGTGTGTGTGGTCCTGGGGATGGAACCCAGGGGCATTCTACCTCCGAGCTACACCCCCAGCCCTATTTTTTGTTCTTTATTTTGAAACAGGGTCTCACTAAGTTGCGGAGGCCTCACTAAATAGCTGAGGCTGGCCTTGAACCTGCGATCCTCTTGTCCCAGCTTCCCGAGTATTGCACTTACAAGCCTGTGCCACCACGCCCGGTTCGCCCCCGGCCCTTTTTAAAATTTAATTAATTAAATGATTGATTAATTTTTGTCGCTGGAGATTGAGCCCAGGGCCATTGTACCTTTGAGCTACACCCCCATACCGACTTTAAAATTATTTTTTATTTGGAACCGGTCTGGTGAAGTTGCTGAGAGCCTCGCTAAGTTGCTGAGGCTGGCTTCGAACCTGCGATCCTCCTGTTTTATAGTCTCCCAAGTATTGAGATTACAACGGGCGCCACTTCACCCGGTTTATTTTTTGTTTTGAAACTGCGCCTCGATAGGTTGCTGAGGCTGGCCTCGAACCTGTGATCTTCCTGTCGCAACCTCCCAAATCCTGGGATTACAGGTGTGCGCCAGTCTGGCCGAAAGCACAGGCCTTGGAGTGATGTCTATACACAACACAAGCTCTTGGTTGGGGGCGTGCAGAAGAGAAAAGAAAGAAAAGGGCAGGGTCATGAAAGAAGTTTAGCTGCATGGAATGAAAATAAATGTTTAAATATTAAAAAGATGTAAGTGCTGGGTTATATATACATGTGGAGCGGTGCAATGCTTAGTGATTCTAAGAACTGTAAAAATTAAAATAATTTTAATGTGGGAGTGCTTCTTTTGTTTGGATCCTGAAGAAAAATCACAGTAATAGGTTTCAACCCAACAAATGCTGAGTCAGTTAAAAATTATACTTAAATAACACTAAATTTTTATTTGTATTTTTTTCATATCAATGAAACTGACATCTAATGGATAAGGCTAAAGATTTTGGTGTAGTCATACACTAGTTAAAACACCTCTTTTCAAACCTGGGAGTCATCTCTGAGTCCTCATAACATAGGATATTGTTTTTGGAGTTAGATTCAGGTTAAAAACAACTCTTGCTTGTTGTGCAATTTTGATTAAGTTTCCTGTCTTTTTAAGGTCTAGTTTCCACACTTTTTTTTTTTTTTGCGGTACTGGGGATTGAACCCAGGGGCATTCTACCTCTGAGCTACACCCCCAGCCCTCTTTTTTTGTTCTTTATTTTGAAACAGGGTCTCACTAAGTTGGGATTACAAGCGTGTGCCACCACGCCCGGCTAGTTTCCACACTTCTATAGGCTAAAATGCCTATCCCATGAAGTTGTTGGGATTCAAGAACCTCTTTAAAGTACTTGGCACAGCACCTGCAGTGATGACATGCTTGAGAGATGACTATTCTAGTTAACATCCTTTGTCCCATTCATCTGAGCAGTTGAGGCAGTCACCTAACTTTTCTTACAAATATAAGAAAAAAGCTCTTGATAAAAGAGCGTTCAAATGCTCTTGAAAAAAGCTTAAATAAAAATAAAATTTGAGAGGTAATACTACCTAATTGCAAAAAAGTCTATGCAAAAATGTGAGTTTAAGATATCTCTCCAATTCCATTTTTTCAGAATGGCCAGTATTAATAATTCCAGACTTTTTGAGGCCCTCCGCAACTTAGTGAGACCCTGTTTCAAAATAAAGAATAAAAAATAGGGTTGGGGGTGTAGCTTGGAGGTAGAATACCCCTGGGTTCAATCCCCAGTGCTACAAAAAAAAAAAAAACCCAATTCTTAAAATACACAAAATTTCTTTTAGAAAGTAAACACTTTTACTTCATCTTCACCTCAGTTTCTTGACTAAATATGGCTTAACTACATTCATTAGGTGAATGGTAATTTCTATCAGGAATACTACTGGATAGTTTTATCTTGCCAGGGCCCAACTTCAATTTCTTTTCTTTTTTTTTGTGTGGTACTGGGGGGGGGATTGAACTAAGGGGCATTCTACCCCCAGCCCTATTTTATTTTTTTTTATTTTGAAACAGGGTCTCACTAAGTTGCAGAGGCCTCAATAAATTGTTGAGGCTGGCTGAAGCTGTCCTCGAACCTGCGATCCTCCTGTCTCAGCCTCCTGAATACTGGTATTACAGGCTGCGCCACCACACCCAGCTAGTTTTATACTTTTATGATGTCCTATTTCATTTTTAGTCTTTCTCTCTTCATTTATTATTATTAGACTAACTTTAATTACTTAAAAGATCAGGGACCATGACATAGGCTTCTGTTTGACTTGATTTTTTTTTTTTTTTTGTGGTACCGGGGATTGAACGCAGGGGCGTTCTACCTCCACGCTATGCCCCCGGCCCTAATTTTTATACTTTATTTTGAAACCGGGTCTCACGAAGTTGCGGAGGGCCTCACTAAGGAGAGAGAGAAAGAGAGAGACAGGGAAAGAGAGAGAGAGAGAGAGAGAGAGAGAGAGAGCGAGCTGAGGCTGGCCGCGAACCCGGATCCTCCGGTTTCCGCCTCCCAAAGTACTGGGATTACAAGCGTGCGCCACCGCGCCCAGCTTGACTTGATTTTAAACAAACACTTATTCAGAAAATTGAACCCAAAATAAGTAAAGGATGACTATCCCATTGTTTACTCTTCCTGCAGACTTGCATTCAAACAATCCAAAGAGAGATGGATACAGGGAAACATGCTTTTGTCTTTAATTCTAAATCAGCCTTGGCTCTATCTGGCCTTGCCCTTGTGGCTGAGATAGCAACAGTGATGATATTAGCTTTTGGCTCTTCTTTGAGGTCAGTAAACATGACCATAGCATGCTGGGTGGGTGCCCTTATTACTTGGTCATTTTTCTCACTGTGGATGGTACTAGACATCAAGTCTTAACCACCAGCACTGATTAAGGCAAGTTCTTTGCCTCCATAAACTCTTTCTTGACTAGAGCTAGCATTGCTCCACCAGAGAGGTTTACTTCTTCATGGAAAGAGTAGATGTGTACTAAAAGAAGTTGCATGGAAAATACAAAGCTGGCTACAATACCCCCTTAAAATTGCTATTAACTAAGCCAGGCGTGGTGGTGCACTCTCTCTCTCTCTCTCTCTCTCTCTCTCTCTCTCCCTGTCTCTCTCTTTCTCTCTCTCCTTAGTGAGGCCCTCCGCAACTTCGTGAGACCAGGTTTCAAAATAAAGTATAAAAAATAGGGCCGGGAGTGTAGCGCGGAGGTAGAACGCCCCTGCGTTCAATCCCCGGTACCGCAAAAAAAAAAAAAGTATAAAAAAAATAGGGCTGGGGGTGTAGCATGGAGTTAGAACGCCCTGGGTTCAATCCCCAGTACCGCAAAAAAAAAAAAAAAAAAAATTGCTATTAACTCATTTTAAAATGCATGTACTTACCAATTCATGAGGCCCATGTCAGCTGACCTGTATCCACTTAACTCACATTAGCCTGAGCCCTGCCCGGCAAGGGAGCATAGGGTCACAGTTGACTTACTAAGCATGTTCTCTGAGATGGTAAAGGGCCAGATAATAAATATTTTCAACTTTTCAGGTCACCCAGTCTATTAAAATTACTCAGCTCTGCCATGGTAGCTTGAAAGAAGCCAAGGCAATGTGAGTGGGCATGGCTTTGCTCCAGTACAACTTTAATTACAAAAACAGATGCCAGCCAGGCCATGATTTACTAACCCCTCCTCTAAAGGATAAAATTCTGATAGTAATATCTGCTAACTATAGCTCATTTCCTTAAGGACTGTTCACTTCATTTTTCACGTGAGTTTCTTTGAAACCCTGACTTGCATTTCTTTTCTCCACTATTTCCATACGTATGGAGTCTTTTTCCATTACTGATGGTGAGAAGCCTCCTCACTCACAGGATGAAAACAAGTTCAGCCAGATTCCTTAATGTGTCTGTGGCCACCTGCTGGCAGTAAGGTGGCTGTAACTTTCAAGGTTGCTGTAGAATTTCAAACAGACCAGTGGAGGACTCTATCCTGGACATTATTAAATCATGAGAGGAACCTAAAAAAAGAGAAAATGCTCAGGTCCCACCACCAGAGATCCTAATTGGTTTGGAATAGGTAGCAGTTTTAGGTACCTTTATTGTTATTTTTTGGTATTGGGGATTGAACCCAGGGGCATTCTACCTCTGAACTATACCATTTATTTATTTATTTATTTATTTATTTATTTATTGTAGTTCTGGGGATTGAACTCAAAGGCATTCTACCTTTGATCTATACCCACAGTCCTATTTTATTCTTGTTTTGAAACAGGGTCTCACTAGGTTGATGAGAGTCTCACTACTTGCTGAGGCTGTCCTTAAACCTGCAATCCTCCTATCTTAGTCTCCCAAGTACTGGGATTACAAGCGTGTGCCACCAC
>PVJS01013392.1:0-14660 GCA_004027185.1 Glis glis | reverse complement strand
GTCTGAGCCTCCCAAGTACTGGGATTACAAGTGTGCGCCACCATGCCCGGCTTCTTATTTTTATTTTGAAACAGGGTCTCGCTAGGTTGATGAGAGTCTCACAACATGTTGAGGCTGTCCTCGAACCTGTGATCCTCCTGTCTCAGCCTCCCAAGTACTGGGATTACAAGCGTGAGCCACCACACCCACCTTCCCTTTTTTGTTTTTATAGCCCTTTTTATTTTGAAACAGGGTTTCACAAAGTTGCTTAGGGTTTCCATAAATTTCTGAGGCTGGCCTCAAACGTATAATCCTCTGAGAGCCTCTCTCGTTCCAGGATTACAGGTGTGTGCCACCAAGCCCAGTGTAGTTTTAGGTACTTTGATAAGGCTCTCCCTTTCTGCCTCAGATGGTTCTAAGGTGGAGCCAGCTTTGAGAACCACTGTGCGAGTTCAACTGCTGCCTCATTGCTCTATTTTAAGGCAAAGTTGAATTTAGTGGCACCAGATGGTATTTATTTATTTGTGTTTGAGTGCAGGGTAGAACTATTCCTCCCAGCCTCAAGTTGCTCTCTGTGAGCTCTCCTCTACCAACCGGGCTGCCAGAGTTTGCTGACATATGGGTCACATAGATAATTCTTATAACTAATCACTAATTACTTGAAAGAAAAACTCACTTTGGGGCTGACAAGTCATAAAAAGATGAAATGGAGTTGTTGAAATTCAGTCATGTGTGAAGAAGAAAACTAGCAAATGGCTACATTTATATAGTACACCAGTTTATAGTTACAACACGACAAGAGGTTTTTATATGGTAATTACATGATGTAATTACAGAAGGTAATTAAACAGATCTGTTTTCCGCATGTGAATACTACAGTTGATTGATTTGGATAGTTAAATCATCTACTAAAGTTTCTTTTTAGGGGAGTAATCATCATAGACTTAGCTCCCCTAACCTTTATCTTCTTTTCTTTTTGAAAAGATTGTCTTTTTAATATCTGGAACTTTGGTTAGTAGATTCCATTCACATTTTAAACTATGTATTTTGATACAGTTAGAAAGTAAGTTATAAGCCTTGTGTGGTGGCACAGGCTCGTAATCCCAGTATTTGGGAGACTGAGACAGGAAAATTGCAGGTTTGCAGCCAGCCTTAGCAATTCAGTGAGACCCTCAGCAACCTAGTGAGATCCTGTTTCAAAATTTAAAAAACTAAAATAGGGCTGGGGGTGTAGCTCAGAGATAGAATGCCCCTGGGTTCAATCACCAGTAAAACACACACACACACACACACACACACACACACACACACACACACACACATCATAGAGCCAGGCATGGTAGTGCAGGCCTGTAATCCTAGCACTTGGGAGGATGGTAAGTTCGAGGGCAGCCTCAGCAATAATTTAGCGAGGCCCTCCGCAATTTAGTAAGACCCCATTTCAAAATAAAAATAAAATAAAATAGGGCTGGGGGGTGTAGCTCAGAGGTAAAACGCCCTTGGGTTCAATCCCCAGTATGCCAAAATATAAAAAAAAGAAAGTAAGTAATGGTGTTCATTTTTTTTTTTTTTTTTGGTGCTGGGGATTGAACCCAGGGGCATTCTACCTCTGAGCTACATCCCCAGCCGCATTTTATTTTTATTCTGAGACAGGGTCTCACTAAGTTGCAGAGGGCCTCACTAAGTTGCTGAGGCTGGTCGTGAACCAGTGATCTCACAAGTGTGTGCCACCACACCCAGCTTAATAGTGTTCATTTTTTAGCACAGAAATAGGTATGCTAGAAGCATTATTACATGTTTGTAGTGTAATAAAGAGTATTTTATGTTATATATATTTTAACAAAGTCACTGTGAATAAAATCAGAACTGTTCATTTGGTTTGTAGAATTTTTTTTTTTTTTGGCGGTACCGTTAATGCTACAAATGAAACTTGAATGCAGAATCAGGCCATTATAAGATCATTAAATGAAATAAAAGACATTCAGAACTAAAATACTTAGTAGTTTCTTGGTGACTCAACTAAATATGCCCAGAACTGTATTCTAAGTCTTTGTTCCAGTTATGATAAACTCTGACATTTTTTAAGCATAGCGCTTTCAGTCTGTTGCTTCTGAGATTTTATTTAAACTGCTTATCATAATAAATAACCTCTCATCCCCCTGCTGGTTCCTTTATTCAGCCCCTACTCTTTCAGAGCTTTCCTTGATTAATTCAGTGTCCTCAACTGCATCTTACTTACTATCCCATAATACAATTTATATAATACATACATGAGACACATTGCTCGCATTAGTTGGTATATGTTTCCTAAGGCCATCTTAAAAAATGACCAGCACTGGGTGGCTTAAAAAAGGAGCTTTAACAAGGCTGGTTCAACATATGCAAAACATTACACATTATTCACCATATAAATCGAACCAAAAACAAGAATCACATGATTATTTCAATAGATGTGGAAAAAGTGTTTGACAAAATTCAACACCCATTCATGTTAAGAACTCTACAGAAAATCGGAATGGAAGGAACATACCTCAACATCATTAAGTCAATGTGTAAGAAACCCAAAGCCAACATATTGAATGGGGGAGAATTGCCGGAATTCCCCTTAAAATCAGGAATAAGACAAGGATGCCCACTATCACCACTCCTTTTCAATATAGTCCTCGAAACTCTTGCCAGAGCAATAAGACAAGAGAAGGACATCAAAGGAATTCAAATGGGGCAAGAAGAATTAAAATTATCTTTATTTGCAGATGATGTGATCCTATATCTAGAAGACCCAGAGAACTCAACCAAAAAAGGGGCTTTAAGCCAGGTGTGGTGGCGCACGCTTGTAATCCCAGTACTTGGGAGGATGCAGGGTCGTGTCTAGCCTCAGCTACTTAGTGAAGCCCTCCGCAACTTAGTGAGACCCTGTTTCAAAATAAAGGAAAAAAAATAGGGCTGAGGGTGTAGCTTGGAGGCAGAATGCCCCTGGGTTCAATCCCCAGTACACACACACACAAAAAGGAGCTTTAATCTCTCAGAGTCCTGGAGGCCAGAAGTTTGAAATCAAGTATGTTAGCAGATCCAAACTCCCTTTGTAGTCCCTCAGGAGAACCCTTTCTTGCCTTTTCCAATTTCTGGCTGTTGCTTTCAATCCTTGGTGTTTCTCAGCTTTTAGATTCATTACTCCAACCTCTATCTTCACATGGTGTTCTATGTGTGTCTGTCTTCAGTGGCCTTCTTATAAGGACACCAATCATTGGATTTAGAGCCCACTCTGACCCAGTATGACCTCATCTTAAGAACATCTGCACAACCTTATGTCCTAACAAGGCTACATTCTGAGGGCTCTAGATGGACATGAATTTTGGAGGCACTACTTTTTTTGTATGTTGTTGGGGATTGAACCCAGGGACACTCTACTTCTGAGCTATACCCTGAGCCCTATTTTATTTTTTATTTGGAAGCAGGGTCTTGCTAAGTTGCTGAAAGCTTCACTAAGTTGCTAAGACTGGCCTGGAACTTATGATCCTCCTGTCTCAGCCTCCCAAGTACTGGGATTACAGGTGTGCACCAGCACGCCTGGCTTGGGGGACACCATTAAACCTAGTATAGTTACGTTAAGATGTAATGTTTCTTACCTTTGTTTCTTTTTGTTTATCTCAGTAGATTGTAAAGGCTTACTAATAACGAAAGAAATTAAGGTTTTTCAAAGAATTTTTAAAAATAGCTATATCTTTATAGTATCATATATTAAAAACTTTGTTTTTTCCCAATATGGTATAAAATGAATGGTATCTAGTACATTTTCCATCTATTCGGGGTAAAAAGAAATGGATGGGCCTGGAGAACATTATGTTAAGTGAGATTAGCCAGTCATAGGAAATGAAGGGTCATATGTTTTCTCTCATGTGGGAGCTAGGGAGTATTTGGGACACCAGAGGGACTTCAGATAATGGAAGAGAAACCCCAGTTGAGCCAGGGAGGTGGTCTAGGGGAAGGGAGGGGAGAGGGAGAATCAGTGAAGGAATCCCTTCCATTGACTTATGTGAGAATATCAATGTCAATCTCAATACCCTGTGTGGGGAAGAGGGGAATGGGGGGCGTGGGGAGAGAGCCGGGGGAAAACCCACCAAGTAAGTGCTGTGTGCATGTATGTCACTCTTACTGTGAACTACCTTATGATGTGAGACTATAATGCACCAATAAAAGTATATAAAAAAAGAAATGTTGTAATTTTGGATTTTTGCTACCTTTTAAAGATGCTTTTCTCTTAATTTTAGGACTGCAGCATTCAAGAAAAAATAGACTTAGAAATTCGAATGCGAGAAGGAATATGGAAACTCCTTTCTCTGAGCACTCAAAAAGACCAGGTTTTACATGCAGTTAAAAATCTCATGGTGTGCAATGCTCGAATAATGGCGTACACATCGGAGCTGCGGAAAGTAGAAGAGCAGGTTGCAAACCCACCAGGAAGATGGTTAGTAGCATGGTTTACCTATGACTTTCAGTGTGCTTAAATGTTTGAATTGCAAACCCAATATAATTGAAGCTTAAGTGTAAATGTTAAATCACCAAACTTTTTTTTTTTTTTTGCGATACCGGGGATGGAACCCAGGGCTGTTCTACTTCTGCGCCACACCCCCAGCCCTATTTTTTTTTTATACTTTATTTTGAAACTGGGTCTCACAAAGTTGCGGAGGGCCTCACTAGGTAGAGAGAGAGAGAGAGAGAGAGAGAGAGAGAGAGAGAGAGACAGGGAGAGAGAGAGAAAGAGAGACAGAGAGAGCTGAGGCTGGCCGCTAACTCGGATCCTCCGGTCTCTGCCTCCCAAAGTACTGGGATTACAAGGGTGCGCCACCACGCCCGGCACCAAACTTTTTAAAACATTTTGACAGCAGGGCTCAGATTGAACTTACTATAAAGCAGCAACTTTGGGCAATTTTGTCATGCTCAACGTGACTATAAAATGAAAATGATTCAGAAGGAAGGGCTGAGGGAGTATTTTAAGAAGAAAGGAGCAAGACTGGTCACGACTGATAGTTGAGTACATAGAGATGCAGAGTAAAAAAATTAATTGCTTAGAAACATGCTACTAAAACGGTACTTGTTTAGAGTAATAAATTTAGATATAGAAATTGAAATGAGTGGGTAGCAAAATAATAAAGTTATAAAACTTTATGAATGAATGGAAACCTAAAGATCTCCTCGCACATCCCTTCACAGGGTGAACATGAGTCCTAGAGAGGCAGCGATTTACTTAAGGCCATGTATCTAGTGACAGAAACTAGTGAGAGCTAGAATTTTCTCAGTAACTTGTGTCCTGTGTGCTCTCTGTCACTCCATGCTACCCTTTTAGATTAGATCTGCAGTTTGTGTGTGAAGTTACATCTTAACCTACTTACAGTGCCAAATCTTAATTAAACCTAAGAATCAACTCAAATTTAGTGGCTAGATTCTAGTGTCTCTTTTAGTAGAGTCATGCACCCTCTCCTCCCCCATTGAGTAACCTCATAGCTCTGGTACAAGTAACAAGTTTCTTTGTAGGCATTAGTGGACATTGGGATGATGCTTTCTTGGATGGTAAGGTTAAAACAGGTCGGAGAAGCTGGGCCTGTTGGCTTACTTACGCCTGTAATCCCAGTGGCTTGGGAGACTGAAGCAGGAGGATCACAGCTTCATGGACTGGGGATGTAACTCAGTGGTAGAGCACCCCTGGGTTCAATCCCCAGTACTAGAAAAAAGAAAAGAAAACAGATGAGAAAAGATTTCTGTAAAAATGAAATATTAGTGAGGCTGAGACGTAATAGAGACCTGGGTACAAAATAACCAAACTTATTAGTTGAATTGCCATAGGATAGCTATTTTAATCTTTTTGTGGCTCAGTTCCTTCATTAAAGTAATCATGAAAATATATACATTTTGACGATTGAGATTATATACATATATATATGTGTGTGTATATACACACACACACCCCAAAGGTAATGCCTTTTGCATACTTAATACTCAACAAATGTCAAGTAGTTCTCAATATTATGTTTGAAATTGTTAATGAAATTATGAATGAAATTGTTCCAGTATCATAATCTAGGAAAATATTTTTGAGGTAGACAAGCATTGGTTTAAGTCAGTGCTTTTCAAACTTATCTTTGAAACTATCTTTGTTTCTATCTTTGTTTCAGCCAGGCGTGGTGGCACACACTTGTAATCACAGTACTTGGGAGGCTGAGAAAGGAGGATCTCAGGTTTGAGGACAGCCTCAATAACGTAGAGAGACTCTCAGTAACCTAGTGAGACCCTGTTTCAAACTAAAATATAGAATAGGGTTGGGGGTGTGGCTCAGAAGTAGAACTCCCCTGGGTTCAATCCCTAGTTACACACACACACACACACACACACACACACTCTCTCTCTCTCTCTCTCTCTCTCTCTGTTTCTATCTCTGTTTCTTTATTTCACGTATTTATATTTGTTCATTACTCATATGAAAACATTGTTACCCTTAATTATTGAATTAGTGCTGGAACTTGTAAAAACCTTGAATATTTTGGATTCTTTTGCTTACAACTTTATTTTTTATGTGCAGAGAGAACCTGAAACCACTGATCAATTATATCTGGAAATTATAGTATTTGCTTTCTTAGTCCATAGAAATGATTGATTAATGAGAGTCTCATGATAGTCTTTTTAGTTATTTAAAGCAAATCATGTAAATTGTGCCATTTGATTTAGTCAATCATATAGTTACCAAATATCTACTACTTCCAGAATGTTTATTAAGCACTGTGCTAGGGTGTCCATATTTAAAAAAGACAGTCAAAGTAGGGGAATATGTGTCTATGCAGCAACTATGTTCCCAGTAGAGATTTCTCAGTCTGTTCTTCAGTTTGTTTAGTCTTTGCTCCATTTTTATAATACTGCTAGAGTTAAATAAGTATTTTAACGAGAAGAACACTACTCTATCACTTCTAAAACTTTACGATAGAATGTCAAAAACTAATATAGACTAAATTAGAGTTTTTTTTTGAGGTACTGGAGATTGAACCCATGGGCCTCTACCTCCGAGCTACACTTCCAGCCCTATTTTTTATTCTTTATTTTGAAACAGGGCCTCACTAAGTTGTGGAGGGCCTCACTAAGTAGCTGAGGCTGGCCACGAACCTGTGATCCTCCTGTCTCAGCCTCCCAAGTACTGGGATTACAGGTGTGCGCCACCACACCTGACTTAAATTAGACTTTTTCAAAGAAGAATCAAATCAGTATGATAGGGTAAAATGTCTAAGGGACAAATTGGGTCTGGATCATGTAGATCATGAAGGATGGAGAGAGAGCAGTTAGGAAAGCAGCATTCCAAGAAAAAGAAATAGCAAAATGAAAGCTTAGGGGGAGAGATGAGCATGAATTATTCAAGAGCAGTAGAGAGATATGTTTGGTTGAGGCTGAAGATCTAGCCAATGATGAAAGGGAAGGGGGAAGCAAGATTGGAGAAAGCCTAGAATGCTAGCAGGTTCGTTGGAATGGACTGACAGCCTTTCTTGGTGCCCTGCATTGTGCTGAGATGTTCACAAATATCACGTTAAAAATAGAGAAAGGGCCGGGCGTGGTGGCGCACGCTTGTAATCCCAGTACTTGGGAGGCAGAGACCAGAGGATCCGGGTTCACGGCCAGCCTCAGCTACTTAGTGAGGCCCTCCGCAACTTTGGGAGACCCTGTTTCAAAATAAAGTATAAAAAATAGGGCTGGGGGTGTAGCCCGGAGGTAGAATGCCCCTGGGTTCAATCCCTGGTACCGCAAAAAAAAAAAAAAAATAGAGAAAGGTATAAATACCTTTATTAAAAAGACTCGGCAACTGAGACTTAGGACCATTAGATAACTTTTTCCGGGGCACACACCGCCCATGTGCCTGGGACAGGAACCTAGGTGACTTAAAAGCCTGTGTACTCCTTCTCTCCTCCCAGAATATTCTCATGTCCTATCTACCATTCCAGCTGCCATGTGAGCTATTACAGGGCTTAGCATTTATCTGTTTATTAGTTATCCTTTATCATTTTATTTTATTTTATTTTATTTTATTTTATTTTATTTTTTGTGGTACTGGGAATTGAACCCAGGGGCATTTTACCTCCAAGCTACACCCCGAACCCTATTTTTTATTCTTTATTATTTTTTTTTAATTTATTTTATTTTTTTTGCGGTACTGGGGATTGACCGCAGGGGCGTTCTACCTCCGCGCTACGCCCCTGGCCCTATTTTTTATACTTTATTTTGAAACCGGGTCTCACGAAGTTGCGGAGGGCCTCAGTAAGGAGAGAGAGGGAGAGAGAGAGAGACAGGTAGAGAGAGAGCGAGAGAGCTGAGGCTGGCCGCGAACCCGGATCCTCTGGTCTCCGCCTCCCAAAGTACTGGGATTACAAGCGTGCGCCACCACGCCCGGCTTATTCTTTATTTTGAAACAGGGTCTCACTAAATTGCGGAGGGCCTCACTAAGTAGCTGAGGTTGGCCACAAACCTGTGATCCTCCTGTTTCAGCCTCCCAAGTACTGGGATTACAAGCATGCGCCACCACACCCAGCATCATTTTATTTTAAGTAGGAAGGAAGCATGAAAAATGAATGTTTGGGGGAGATTGTCTGGCAGCAGAGTATTAAAAAGGTGGTAAGACAAAATAATTGAAGTTTTAGGGCACATATTTAAGACTAGACAGACACAGAAGTACTTATCTAATAATGAAATAACTTTTTGATTGAAGAAATGAGGAAATCAAAAGTAGTATATGAGTTTCTTAGGACTTATCTAATAGGTCTTCACTCAAAGTATTCTTCTATGTAAACAATTGTTCTATTAACAGTTTTTAGTTATTTCTCAGTCTGATGAGTTTACTAAAGCAATCAAATAATCTTAGGTCATTTTGTAGTCTTAATTTTAAAACTGTGATTCCAGGAAAGAATTAGGCCCGAATGCCCCAAGGTATCCATTGTATTCACTGACTTAACTCCTATGTACTAGAATAGTGCTAGTTCTTAATACCATCCTTAGAAAAATTGGGAAAATAGTCACTTTGTGATGTGAATGAGGAACTCCAGTTGGGAAATCAGTGATGATATTTTTTAAAACCACAAATCCTTCTGAAAATATTGATAACTGGTTCAATGTTCCATTAACATAGTGTTCTAATAATATAACAAAAATATTGTTCTAAATTGTGTTTGGGTATGGAACACCTTCTAGTACACTGCCTATTTTTTATGTCTGAATAAACAAAAGATACTTGGGTTTATGTACAATTCACAATGGAGTCAGATTGATCCAAAAAAAAGGATGTAGAAATTTTTATAGATTGGGTAGATATTAGGTAGTTAGCTGAGAGACACAGATTGCTTCCTGCCATAGTGTAGAGAGTAGAATGGCTTGTTTATAGCAATCTCAATTTTCTAGTCTTCTGACTTGCAAACTGGACTATCCCTCTACCTTTTTCTGCATGTTATAGCTAGATATGTCTACTTAAAAGACTGCTTCTTTCAGTCCACTTCTCAGAAAACAGCTAATGGTTTCTTCTTACTAAATAAAGTTCCTTGGATTGGCATGCCAGGATCTTTGTGGTTTAATTCCAGACTACTTTCATGGTCTTATCTCTCATCTCTAGTTTACAAATTTATTGCAGACAAATACTAGATCCGTGTTCCTGAAACAGGCCTTGAATTTGCTCATCTCCAGGGCCGGTGTTTATAGTACAGTGGCCTAACTTCCACTCCCACTTGGCAAGATGAAAGCTGCACCATCAGAGTTGGCTTGATAATTCTGTTCAGAAAGCGATTGTTTCTTCCTTCAGGCCCATAGTAAGCACTCAAAAAATGATTACTTACCTCCTCCTAGTTCTGAACTGTGACTAGCACCCTATTTGTAGCTACATCTTTTCAGTTTAATTACTGACTTTTAGAAAAAGGGACAATGTCTGGTTCTCCTTATCTTTGAAATAAAGATGGTGTCCCTGCTGTTTCCTGGGCTTATTGTGAGGATTAGTGCCTGGAGCTTAGAGGCAACACAGTTAATGTTGGTTCTCTGCCTCTTTTTTCTTGTATACTCAGTGCTGTATACTCTCAATTTAACATTTGCTTCATGGGTAAAGTTTTGCCTCTCCCTTCCATGTATACAATGAGCAATTAGGGCTTAGAATTAATTAATTAATTAATTAATTAAATTTTTTGGCACTGGGGATTGAACCCAGGGGCATTCTACCTCTGAGCTACACCCCCAGCCCTATTTTATTTTTATTTTGAAACAGTCTCACTAGGTTGAGAGTCTTGCTACTTACTGAGGCTTTCCTTGAACCTGTGATCCTCCTGTCTCAGCCTCCCAAGTACTGGGATTACAAGCGTGCACCACCACGCCCGGTTTTAGAATTAATTTAATAATAGTTCATTGCATACTAGTTGCTTTTTTCTTTTTTTAGATTTCCTTCTATGTTTTTAGGTTCTCACTGTCTTTCATTGGACCAGGCCTCTTTGCTCATCATGTTCCAGATTGTCATTTATTCCCTTTTTATGAAATTTTCCATCTATAAAATAAATGTGGGAATAGTACAGTGAACATGATATGTATTCTCCACCTAGATTGTCCAGTTAATGATTTACCCATCCACTTTTCCTTTCTTTCTACACACACTCACACACACACATACACACACACACACACACACACACACACATACAATTTTCTTTTTTGCTTTTGAGCCATTTGAAAAAAAGTTGCAACAATATGGCATGTATACCTTAATAGTTTTACATGTGTCTTCTAAAAGAAGATGCCAAACTATCAAAATATTATATCAAAATATTAATAATTTAATAATAATCATCTCCTATGAAGTCTATTCAACTTTATCCAGTTGTTAAGAAAATCCTTTCTAGTTTTTTTCCCTTGATCTGGAATTCAATCAATATTCATACAATACATTTGATTTTTATCTCTTTGGTTTCTTTTAGTTACTTTATCTTTTTCTGAAAGCCCCTTGTCATTAATGCTTTGATGAGTATAGACTTTTTAAATAAAATGCTTTCAAAATATCTTGCATTCTGCATTTGTCTTGTTTCCTGATGGTATCATTGAACCTTTTCTCGTATTCTTTGTTTTTGCTGTAACTGAAAGTGGATGTAAAGGTTTGATCAGACTGAGGTTAAACTTTTTTTGTGAGAATTTTTCTAGATATTGTTGAGTACTGTTTATCCTTCCAATTGATCATATCCACTCTAAGTGATGTGGCAGTTGCCAACCTTCTCTTTTGTACTAGAATGGTGTTCTCTTTGCATTTTGTAAGTAATCTTGGGGTGTTGGAACTGGGTAAATATCCTGTTATCTAACAAGCTTTAATTTAACTGGCTTTGACATACATTTATGATCCTTGCCTATATCAGTTATTACAGCGAGGTTTGCAAAACAGCGATTGTTTAATTCTGTTATTCTTTCTACACTTACTGGCTGATATTCTTCAGTGGACATAGCTACAAAAGAAATTTAAATCACGAGTTTATGTTCATATTTATAGGCTTTTTTTTCTTAAACATTTTGTTATACTGGTGTTTTTTTTTTTTTCCAGTACTGGGATTGAACCCAGGGGCTTCTACCTCAGAGCTACACCCCAGCCCTATTTTTTTTTTTTTTGCGGTACCGGGGATTGAACACAGGGGCGTTCTACCTCCGTGCTACGCCTCCGGCCCTATTTTTTATACTTTATTTTGAAAACAGGTCTCACGAAGTTGCAGAGGGCCTCACTAAGTAGAGAGAGAGAGACAGAGAGAGAGAGAGAGCTGAGGCTGGCCGCGAACCCGGATCCTCCGGTCTCTGCCTCCCAAAGTACTGGGATTACAAGCGTGCGCCACCACGCCCGGCTTACCCCAGCCCTATTTTTAATTCTATTATTTTGAAACAGGGGCTCACTAAGTTGTGGAGGGCCTCACTAAGTAGCTGAGGTTGGCGGTGAACCCAGATCCTCCGGTCTCAGCCTCCCAAGTATTGGAATTACAAGTGTGCACCACCACGCCCGGCTTATACTGTTTTTTTGTTTGTGTCTCTTTTCTCTTATATTGGAAGTCCTAATTCCCAATAATAGTAATATATTTCTTTATTTTATACTATGTTTATGTAAAAGAGTTTCATAATTATAGAACCAGTATTGCTGAAAGTAAACCTACCTAGACAAATTTGAGATTTCTTTGCAGTTCTTTTACAACATACAGAAAATTTTACAACATACAAAAGAGTAGAAAGAATTTTAAGTGAAGATCCAAATGTGTACCACCTAGATTCTATGATTAATATTTTCCTATATTTGCTTTTTTGCTTTATCCTCTATCACTCCCTTTATCCACTCATCAATTCATCTTATTTTTATGATGCAATTAAAATAAGTTCTTTACAGTTCTATGTGTGTGTGTGTGTGTGTGTGTGTGTGTGTGTGTATACATATGCATATATCCCTATGGATATAGAGCAGAACACTGTTGAAAAATTACTTGAAATGATATTTTTCTTTCTGTATGGTTATCAATTTCATAAGCTGGGTTATTTATTTGTATTTACTTTTCTCTCTTTGAATTAGTTACATTTCTTCTGATATCTCATGTTTCCTTGTACCCCATCCCAATTCCCAGTAGTATTCCTAGTGACTGGTCTAGGGGTTTAATGCTTCTTTGAGTTTCCTTTCCCAGTTGGGTCTCAGAGGCTGTTTCCTGGGATTGCTTATCTGCAGGAACAACTGGAGTTTTGCAAACCTATGGTCACTCTTAGGAGGAATTTGATCTCTGTAGCACTGGACATTCAGGAGGTCTGGTCCTTTCAGGAGTTTTGAAAGTTAGTTAGCATTTGTTCCTCTCAGGAAGTGAAGTCTACTTCTTTCTCCCTCCTCAGTACTACTTTCTTTTTCCAGAGTTGGCTCTTTTCCAATTATTGCCTATTTTGGGTCACTTCCCAGTCCTTCCAGGTAGTTGTTTTTTTAAATAGTTTTTTCAGATCTTATCCGTTTCTCTGTGTGAGAATTTCTTCAGTATGAGTTACTCTGCCATTATCAAACAAAAATTCATTTTGTTGCATCATGGTCAAATAAATTTTTATTTTCTTTACTTTATGGAATATCTTGAAGTTTTCCTTATGACTTAATTTTTCAGGACTGTTTTACTGGCTTTTGAAGATTTCTTTTTATTGGGCTACAAAGTTTACTTAAGTGTGTTCAAAAGATCTGTGTTACAATGATTATTCTTTTAAGGTCTTTTATAGCCTTATATTTTGACCACTTGAATGTCTTGTATTGAAAGAGATAGGTTAAGATTTTTTGTTGTTAAGGTTTTCCTGTCTTTATCCTTTTATCTCCTGTACTTTCTGCTTCATGTAGATGCTGTATAATATTTAGTACATTAGGTATTGCAGCCGTTGTCAGTTGCAGCCTTTAGCATTCTCCAGTGTCCCTTTGTGGTGGTGATCTCAGGTAATGCTTGTGGATCTGAATTCTGTCTTGCCCAATAACAAGACCACATCCTCTGCTCTCCTATTGTTTGCACTGTTTGATATATATCTTTGCCCATCTCTTTATTTTTAGCTTTTCTGAATCACCTCTGAAGGTGTGTTTCTTGTATTCATCCTAGAGCTGAGCTTTACATTATAAGCTAAACTAAAAGTCATTTTAATGAGGAAATTAAGTCCACTTACATTTAATATAACTGATATATTTGATTTCAGCTGCTTTTATATCTTTTTATGTTATGTTTATGATGTGTATTATAGTTGCCATCTGCCTTACTATGTGGCCTATTTTTTATTTCTTTTATTTTGGGAGAGTTTAATCAGTTATGGTAGTTAACTATAATGCCCTTTGGGAGAGTTTTATCAGTTATAGTAGTTACTATAACTTTTCAAAAAAGTTATATACTGATAACTTTAATGTCCTTAGTTCTTTTTTTTTCTTACTAAGGCTTTTGTTAATTTCTTTTTCTGCTTAAAATGGTATTTTGTTTCTACTTATTATTCAAGCTCAGTGAATTTAATTCTATTTTCTGCTATATCCCTCCTCTACTTTTAAAAAATTGTGTCATTTCTGCTTTGGTAGAGCAGATGATATTTACATTTTAATTTTGTATTCACATCACTACTTTTGTTTTAGTCTTTGATCTGCAGTGAAATTTGTATGATTTTCACTATTTGTTCCTTGTGTTGTACTTTCCAAAATCATATTTTGGAAGAAAGCTCATCAGCTAGTAGACTCCTCATCATGAGTACTGTTTTCTTCATGTTTTGGCATGTTTAGAGTGTTTTTGTTTAGTATTGCTACTTAACGGGTAACTCGGCTAGTTATAACATTTTTAGCCAATGCTTTCTTTCCTTGGGTGTCTTAAAAACCATGCCATATGTTGTCTTGTTATTTAAAAACCTAATTTTTAATTTTCCTTTTTTCATAAATGTCTTGGTCTTTTTGCCTGGAGACTGAAAGTAATTTTTTTTATCTTAAAGTCTGATCATTTTTCTGAGATATGTGTAAGGCTAACCATTTGGCTCATTTAGGACCCTTTCAATAAAATAAAATAAAGTATTAATTCTCTCTTATTATTTTGTTCTTATTAGAAATTCCAGGTAGGCATGGATCTTCTCTGCCTGTCTTCTGTGACTCACTCTCCATCAACGCGTCCTTTCATTTTTTTTTTTTTTTT
>PVJS01013391.1:0-42145 GCA_004027185.1 Glis glis | reverse complement strand
CGAAGTTGCAGAGGGCCTCACTAAGTAGCTGAGGCTGGCCGCGAACCCAGATCCTCCGGTCTCCGCCTCCCAAGTATTAGGATTACAAGCGTGCGCCACCACACCCAGCCTTAGGTTGCACATATTAATGAAAACATATGTCCCTTCTTTTTTTTGTGATTGGCTGATCTCACTTAACATAATGTTCTCCAGATCTTTCCTTTGGTCTGTATTTTCTGAAACATTATTGGATTTATAATTATGGCCCGGAAGATGTTATAGTGATTATTTTTTGTAGGAATTACTCCTATTACTGCTCTGACCTTCAGGGGATTGGCGGGGCCAAGGTGGACATGCAGAGGATGGTGCGGCTCCTCTTAACCCTGACATGCTCTCAGCATGCCGAGACTCTCTTAAGAAACGCCGGCCTACACAAAACGAGAGTGCTAGAAGGTTGGACCCAGAAAGGTCTCAGGGTTCATCTGGTTCAACCCCATCATTGCATAGCTGAGGAAATTTAAGGCCAGAATAAATAAATGGCTCGCTCCCAATTACAAAGGTGACTGGTGGCAGGGCCATGCTAGGTCCCAAGCGCCCAGACTCTCCCAGCTAGACCACATGCAATGCTGGTGGGCCTGATACTCCCATGAGGCCAGATATGTGGGTACCTGTATCCCACTTCAGTGCCCACCATGGTCACAATGCTTTGAGTTAGGTGAGCACAGGCCTCTTCTCCCAGGTGTAGAGCTTCGTCCACAGGGAAAGAGCCTGCACCCCACTCTACATCCATGGGAAGCTAAGTGTTCCCAGAAGCCCAAAGATCACCTCCATTCAGTCACACTTCAGGCCCGCAGGGAGAAGGTGAGGCGCAGGAATGGGAACAGCGAGCTCACAGGCAGGATGGATAAACCAGAAAATTAGATACCTGTTCCAAAATACACATTTTCTTATTATTCAGACATGGCAAGGCAGAGTATAGGTTGTCATACTCACAGGTCAGATCCCAAGAGAAGGGGGCCATGCCATGGGGCCACATGGAGAAGCCCCGGATCCATCAGAAGGCAGAGGGAGAGAAGAAACTGCGGAAAGAGCCTCTGTTGAGGTTTCCACGGGAAGGGATAGGCACAGTGGAGCCAGCCGGCTTCAGATGGGCTGCTTTGAGTAACTGCACTGGGCTCTGTGCACTGGGACTGTTTCTAGTAGTTGGGTACCAGGCCCTGGGGTGATTGGTGTATGTAGACTGTGTCTCAGTATGAAGGGAGGTGACTGGCAAGTGGGACTGGGTTAACTGGTTTGCCTAGGAAGCATGCTCCCTGGCAGGCAAGTCCTGCTCTCTCTAGGAATTGGCCAGCCTTTGAGGAACAGTCTCTCCCCAGTCAGCAAGGTCCCAGATGTTAAGGCACCAGTATACAGAAAATAATGACTACAGTACAAAGAGAATTATGTAGAGTAAGTAGGGGACTGACTAGGGTGCTTCCCGAGGCTACAGCCTCCATCCTCATGAAGCTCTTGGAAGAGAAGACTTGGGGGGAGGCGCTCCCCCATACCTAACATTTATAATAGAAAGCTCAGGGCCCCAGAGCCCCTCTCCCCTCAGGAAGACTCATCTGCAGCCCTGGCAGGAGTCTCCCCAGCACTTCCCCCAAACCCACCTACCATGAACCAGAAATAAGGTGTAGTTCTACCCTCTGGAGAGTTGGGGGGGCCTCAATTTTCCATGGTGACAGGTCTGGAGTGACAGGCTGGCAGGCCCGGAGGAAAAGCCAGTGGGAACATGGTGTCCGTCAAGCCTGGCCCCACCACGGCAAGCTCAGAGCCCCTGTCCTGCGCCTCTGCCTGCAGGGCCCTGAGCAGCATTTGGTGCCTGTAGCCTCGCTCTCAGGCCCAGCTCATCCTCAGCCCACCTGGGGCCACTGCTCGCCTTTGGGTTTTGAAGCAACCCCAGTGGATGGTGTGGAAGGCTAGAGCAAAGCCACAAAACCCAAAGGAATGTTTGGCAAACACAGTGTCATGCAGCAAGGGCAGGAAGCACACAGAGGCCTCTTGTTGGGGACTGATTTGCTTATTCATAGAGGAGCCTCCTCTCTGGAAATGGGGAGGAACAGGGAGAGAGATGGGGGTAGGGGCTAGAGAGGCACACTGAGCCTGGCTGTCTTTCCTGCAGAGCTGGGGTTTCCATTCCCTGACTCAATTGTACCTGTTTCACTGCAACCCTCGCTTTTCCTGTGCTCTGGTGTCCCCAGCTGCAACATAAAAGGCACATTGAATTCTGAAGGGGCTGCTCAAGTGTACAATGAGAAAGGCAGGAAGAGGTACTGACTCCTGCTGTAGCCTGAAGGCCACAGCGAGCCAGTTTGTCTAAATTCTTGAGCTCCCTCCAGAAAGGGAGGGTTAAGATTTGGACTTGAAATTCTGATATAATCTCTAGACATAATCTCTATACAACTGTCAGCTTTTTTGCAATTTCATACACAGTCCTGTTTTTGAACACGAAGCCCGAGTGTGTGTATGTTGGCCAGACACACAACACGTGTGGACCTGCCAGGACAACATGTACTTGAGCGCTCCGAGTTCTTGGAGATGCTCCTGGCTGTTCCTGTGACGCCCTGGCTCCCAGAGCTGAAAGTGAGCTGTACAGTGTGGGAGCCAGGCAGGGGGGCAGGGCAGGAATCTAGTTTTCTTCCCAAGCCCTACGTGGGTCCTTTAGTGGTTTCTTCAGTCTGACTGCCACCTTGGTCAGCCCCACAACTAGTGGCCAGAAGAGACAATGATGCAGGTTGAGCTAAGCAGGGACCAGCCCAGCTAGGATTTTTAAGTGGTAGACCAGTCTACCAAGAGAAAAAGGACATCATAAACTCAGCATCAATTCCAAGGCTCTACCCCAGTGCAGGGTTGGGGGACATATGGTTAGAAAAAAACATGTCAAGAGTTGCAGGATCCTGTTTATTCAGTAAGCATTAACTGAATACCTACTATATGCTGGGCAAAGTGCTCATCTCACACCACTTCACACTACACAGACACACACACACACACACACACACACACACACACACACACACACATATACACATGCCCTACTTCTTTCTCAAACATCCCATGCTTCCTCACTCCCTGGCCTTTGTAGTACTGTTCCCTCTGCTGGGATCTGTACCCCTACCCCTCCCTCTCGTTGTCTAGGTAAGCCTACTCATTCTTCATATTACCATGCATTCCTTTCTTCCAAAGGAAAACTTCCATGAATCACTCCTACCCTGCTCCAAATCACACACACTCACACCGACACGCAAACACACACATAGGTACATACACGTACACTCAACTCATGCGTATCCACATACACTCCAAGAGTGCCTGGTTCTTCCCACATCCAGCGTCTTTCGCATCCATTCATGCATTTTGTGGTGTTGTGCCCCTAGGATGTTCCAGGCCCTCTGCCGGGACTATGTTGTAATGCTTGCTTAATCATTACTCTGCCCCTCAAGACTGGGACTATTTCACTTTATAGCCTCAATTCTTAGTACAGCGCATGGTACAAAGTAGGTGCTCAAACAATGAATGAATGAATGAGGTTAAATTCACCTCCCCCCTAAGATCTCACCCCCTTTTCCTTCTGAGCCTCATCATGCAATGAAGACATGCAAGTAACCCAGTGGATGAGTGACAGCAAGCACGGAGTGGGAGGAGGCACAGGGCCCTCAGCCTCTGCTCACCAGCATTCAGTGCTCCTCTCTGGGCCTTCTAGGTGTGCAAAGTTGTGAACACGACCACCCTAACCTGCCTGGCGCCCTCTCTGACCACGGACTACCGTCCAGGCTTAGACACGGTGGAACGGCCAGACGAGTTCGGATTCGTCTTTAACAATGTCCAGTCCTTGCTGATTTACAATGACACCAAGTTCATCTACTACCCCAACCCGACCTTTGAACTGCTTAGCCCTACTGGAGTCTTGGATCAAAAGCCAGGATCGCCCATCATCCTGAAGGTAAGGATGCCACAAGGGGACACAGAAAGTGGTGAGACCGAGCACCACACCTCTCCTGCCTGCCTGTCTCTCTGCGTCTTCTGTTTGCATACAAAGCTGCCATCTCCCTATATAAAGAGTTTAACACTCTGTACCCATTTGAGTGACATATTTTGTACTTGAAATTCCCAAACAGTACTTTTTTTTTAAACAGGGTCTCACTAAATGGCTGAAACTGGTCACAAAGGGGTAATCCTCCTGTCTCAACCTCCCAAGTACTAGGATTACAGGCATGCACCACTGCACCCAGCCCAAGCAGTGCTTTTAAATATTTGCTTGTTCTTGGGAATGCTTGGAAGCAGAGGTTCTCCAACGATCTTGGAGTAACCAAGATCGTTTTTATGTGCCACTTCCATGGCCACAGTGAGCTCCACACGTATTTCATAGGTCACAGTCTCCTGGTGCTGTCTATCCAAGAGTAAATTTACCACTTTGATGTAAAGCCCATGTACCCTCCCCCAAATGTTTCCTTTTGTAGTGTTTTGTCTCCCCTGCCTCTTCCTGGCTCTCTTCTTCACTTTCATTCTCTCCTCCCTTTGTTTTCTCTCTTCTAAACTATGACTGTTGGAAGCTCCCTCCAAAAATACTACCAGGGAGTCGTTTATTGGTTTTTACATTGCTGCCCTTCCCCGTCTCTTTAGTCTCTTTTTAGCAGGCAATTAACTTCAGCACAGGTGTCAATTATTCCTATTAAGATTGCTGTTCTCCACAGGGCAAAAACCTCTGCCCTCCTGCCTCCGGAGGCGCCAAACTCAACTACACCGTGCTGATTGGAGAGACCCCTTGCGCTGTTACCGTGTCAGAGACTCAGCTCCTCTGTGAACCTCCCAACCTCACAGGACAGCACAAGGTCATGGTGAGTGGGCCCCTCTTCCGTTTCTTACGCCTCCCTCCTCACCGTGCACGCATGATGTGTCATGAAGAAAGGCTCTCTCTTCCACCTCGTTGCCTGACTCACACCCTCAGTATCTCCTCATCTCCATGTCCTGCATTAAAATGGGTAGAAGTTACAAACACAAGAAAAGGAAGGCAGACAGCAAGGCAGGATGTTGTTGCTTCGTATCCAAATCTGTACTGTGTGGTTGTGGTCTGTCACGTCCTTCCTCACGCTGTAAGGATTTGATGGCATGCCAGGGCTCTACACCTGTGTGCATCCGTGTGCGTCTGTGTGTGTACAATGCACAGGTTCACGTGGGCGGGATGGTGTTCTCGCCTGGCTCGGTGAGTGTCATCTCAGACAGCTTGCTGACCCTGCCAGCCATCGTCAGCATCGCGGCCGGAGGCAGCCTCCTGCTCATCATCGTCATCATCGTCCTCATCGCCTACAAACGCAAGTCTCGGGAAAACGACCTCACGCTCAAGCGGCTCCAGATGCAGATGGACAACCTGGAGTCCCGGGTGGCCCTGGAGTGTAAGGAGGGTGAGTGGAGGCGTGCCCTCGCTTCCTGGACCCTCTTTCTTCACCGGCCTAGTCACCCTCCTCCTTACTTTATTTCCATCCTCCCACCCCAAGCCTTTGTCCTCTGACCTCTTTTGTCCCAGAACTGCCTTCGCCCCTCGGGCCACAGAAGTCTTGTGAAGAGCGCCCGCTCGTGAGGACCCAGGTCTCTTTGCACTGTGCTGGTCCGCTCTGCCCTGACTCCCACAGTCTGGCCACCCCCCCTTCTTTCTCCGGGCCTTTATGTCCCGGCAGTCAGAGCCTCCTCACAGGCCCATTGTCTCAGAGAGCTCCTCCAAATGGCAGTGTCCAGCTCGTGTTCTTTGCAGACGCTTCTTCGTGGCATGTGGGATAGCAGCAGGGAAGGCAGGAGAGACCTTGCTTCCCTCCCCCGGGATTTGTTTTCTGTCAGTACTGCAGGCTGAGCACTGAAGGCCATGCCTGCTGGCACCCTTGGCCGTGGACGCGTATAGGAGCTGGGGTTGTGTTTTCTCCAGTCTCCCACGCAGCCACAGCCATGAGGTGACGAGTGTACCTGGCATTCTCTTGGGCTGAAGACCTGGCAGGCTCTCTGGGTAAACATCTCAATTAGAAATCAAAACACTTCTCTTTCTGCTGCAAATGGCATTGTCAGAAATAAGCCCTCTGCTGGATGAGAGGGAAGAGCTGTGGAAGGCAAGAGAGGCAGAGGCTCTCCAGGTGCCAGGCCTGCAGAGCCTGGGTACCAGGACGACAGGCCTGCCACCAGGCTGAAATTGCCCAGACTGGCCTGTTAGCCAAGTGTCTGATGACCAGGGCTCCCCAAGGTTTTTGCATCTTGATTAGAAAGGGGCAGCAATTTGCATGTTCTGTTCTTTCCTGGAGCCCCTAGCCAACCATTTCCATCATCTCCAGGGTCTTTACTGAGTAGCCCAAGTCATAGCATTCTTCTTTTTTTTTTCATTTTAACCACACTTTCAATGTGGGGGTAAAAAAATCAAAATTTAGATAAGCACAAAAGAGAAAATAATATAAAAATCACCCATCTTCTCACCACCTAAGAAAGGCAGTGTGCTACTCAGCTTTCCATCACTGTAACAACTGCCTGAGATAATCAGTTTATAAAGAGGGAAGGTTTATTTGACTCCTAGTTTTAGAGGTTTCGGCCTGTGATCAGTTAGTTGACCCTGTTGGTTTGGGCCTGTGGCAGCACATCAAGGCAGGAGCAAGTGATAGAATGAAACCACTCATGGCCAGGAAGCAAAAGAACAAAAAAAGAAGGGCTGGAATCTCACTATCCCCTTCAAGGGCACACCCCCAATGACCTAAAAACTTCCCACTAGGCCCTACCTCTTAAAATTTTCACCACCTCCCAGTAGTGCCTCTAGGGACCAAGCCTTTAACACATGGGCCTTTGTGGGACACCAAAAATTAGAACTATAGCAGGCAGCCTAGGGATTTCTCTCCCTCCCCAGACACACCCCTCCAACCCCCACTGTCTCTGTACCCCAATTCCCCATCCTCTTTTGCAAACTTTCCCCACCTTCCTAGCCCCGGCTGGGTCCCTCAAGTCTGCCTGTTTCGCTCACCCTCACAGCCTTTGCTGAGCTCCAGACAGACATCAACGAGCTCACCAGCGACCTGGACCGCTCAGGAATCCCCTACCTGGACTATCGAACCTATGCCATGCGAGTTCTGTTCCCGGGCATTGAGGACCACCCTGTCCTGCGGGAGCTGGAGGTAATACCTGACTCCTTGGCACAACCGCCAAGCAGGGATGTGGGCCAGGGACTTCTAAGGAAATCCAGATGGGACCCAGCAGCACAGAGTAAGGTTAGGAGTAAGACAGAGCCCAGAGTTGATACCTGCATCATAGCAATGGGGCTCTCAAGGTCAAGGTCAAGGGGACACCCAGGCATAAGGCTCATTGTTTGTCATTTTTAAATTAATGACTGAATTAATTAACTGAGATCCTGACTCATTTTAGAATGGATTTAAGGTGGCTTTAAAAAGGCATAGGAGTCTGTGAGGTTTGTTTGTTCATTTGTTGGTTTGTTTTACTAAAGACAATAAATCAAGAGAGAGATTAAGGGGAGACTAATGAACTGAAGAAATCTGATGGCTTATGTCCTATTGCATCTTGGGAAAATCAAGTGACCCTCTCGGGCTGCTCAGGGAGCCCAACCTCAGAGGCAGTGGAAGGTCATGGCAGACCTCGCCTTCAGAGGCCAGCCTTTCTTACGTAAGCATGGCGGGTGAGATGGAGGGGATGCTTAGAGGCCTCATGGAGAGGGTCCCATCGCAGGTATCATCACCAACAGGCCCTCGTGAGAGCCTGGGGTAGGGGGCCAGAAGCTTGTCCCCTGATGTCGCCCTGCCACACCCGCCTCAGGTGCAAGGAAATGGGCAGCAGCACGTGGAGAAAGCCCTGAAGCTCTTCGCCCAGCTCATCAACAACAAGGTGTTCCTGCTGACCTTCATCCGCACCCTGGAGCTGCAGCGCAGCTTCTCCATGCGCGACCGAGGCAACGTGGCCTCGCTCATCATGACGGGCCTGCAGGGCCGCCTGGAGTATGCCACCGATGTCCTCAAGCAGCTGTTGTCTGACCTCATCGACAAGAACCTGGAGAACAAGAACCACCCCAAGCTGCTTCTCCGAAGGTCTGACCTGTAGCAGGGCGTGGGAGGGTGGCTGGTGTCTGAACAGGGATGCAGCACCTCATTAGACAGGCCCCTAAGCAGCACAAGATTCCCATTCCCAAGAAATGACACGTAGGAAGAGCAGCCTGTGTCTTCACACGTCCCTGGTGCAGTCCAATATGGCCAACCCGGGAGTCTGCAGTGTCTAAAGCCACACAAGCATGAGGGAAGAGCATAGGCCTGGAGCTCGGCTCGAACCCCAGCTCTGCCTCCTGCTAGCTCTGTGGTCTGGGGCCAGTGCTGTAACCTCTCTGTTGTTTAGTTTCCTCATAGACACAACGAGAATAGAACCTATCCCAGTCTCTCCCTCCCTCTGCCTCTAGAGCTACACTATCCAACATGGTAGCTACTGGCCATATATAACTCAACCAAAATGAACTAAAATCTAGATTTCAGTTCCTCCACCTTTCTGGCCATGTTCCAAGTGCTCAGCCACCTATGTCTCGTGGCCACCGTATTATACAGCACAGACAGAGATCATGTCCCTCATCTCAGATGGTTCTACTGGGCATTGCTGGGCCGGAGAGTTGGTGCAGCTTCTGCACCCAGCCTCCTGGATTGGAATCGCCAGCGTCAGCCGCGTGCCCCCGTTGCCATTTTCCTGGAAGTGGAGAGGCTTGGAGACCTTGCATCCCCTGAGCCCTCCTCTCATGAGGCCCTGGGGAACCAAACGTGGCTCTGGAGCTCCTCTGAGCAGTAGGATCTGGAACCTACCACCTCCACTCACCGCCCCTCCTCCTTAACCTTCTGTTCACAAGGTCTCAGGCTTCCAGGCCCCACGTGGGGTGAGGAGGGAGGAAGGAGGCTTTGTTTTATGAGTGCTGAGCCCCCATCCTGCCAATCTGAGCATTAGAAACTCTCATTAAGAACTGTTGTATTTAAATTAGAGCTAATCTCAGGCACAATGCAGGGAGAGGGTGCTGGGAGGGCCCGGGGAGAAAGCTACAATTTCTTCTGCCTTTGTCACTGTCTCCCAGGCCCAGATTGCTGAGCAGCCCTGGTAAATGCCTGGGATTTACTGCAACCAGAGGGTATAATTTGCACCACGTGCAGGGAGTTAAAATACCCCTCCGGCATCCCCATCACCAAGGGTTTGTCACAGCCGCTTTGTTTCTTCCCAAGTCCCCAGATCTGCAGCCTGGGTGTGGGGGAGGGGACCGGGAATGGCACTGGCAGAAACAGATCCCCTGTTGGCTAAACTCTTAAGCGCTGCTCTCTACCTGCAGGGCTGGGATCTAGAGCCCACACCACAGTAGTAATGATAGCTAATATTTACATAGTGTTTGCTGGGGGGGCAGGCATTATTCTTAGCACTGAAAATATATTAACCCATTCAACCCTAACAACCGTGTAGGGTAGATCTTCTGGCTGTCTCCATTTAGAGATGGGGAAACTGATCCCAGAGACGCTAAATGGGCAGTACATAACAGAGCTGGGATTTGAACCCAAGACAGTCTGACTGTTTGGAGGGTCAGGTAGGAATGAAGCAAAACAGAGTCCTCAGGCCTACAGGAAACCCCAAAGGAACAGGAAAACTGTTCATCACCCAGAAGCCAGAAAGCAGCGGTGGACTGATCCTCTCCAGCCCTGTGGGGTGGGGCCTAGGTCTCCATCCCCTGTCTCAGGTACAGCCAAAGCACTTTGTAGTGTCACAGACCAGCAGGGACAAAAGGTCCTAGCCCTCCATTTCTACAGGAAATCAAAACTCAGAAAGAAGCCACCCCTGGCCCAAGTCACACTTCTAATTGCTGGGGGATTCTGGCTCCCAACCCCATGTTCTTTCATGCCCACATCGTGAGCCTAGGCCCCACCACTGAGACCCCCCCGTAAAGGACCGCCCCCCATCCTTTCTGCTTCCCCAGGACCGAGTCCGTGGCTGAGAAGATGCTGACCAATTGGTTCGCCTTCCTCCTGCACAAGTTCCTGAAGGTGAGAGGGAGGGGCCAGGGCCAGAGCCAGGACCACAGACTGGTCTTAGAAGCTGTGTGGGGACCCTGCCCTCGGGAACAGGGACTCTCTGGCCTGAGTGCTCCCAAGCAAAGTGGGCCTCGGAGGTCTCTCCCCACTGCCCACTCCGGAGGCGGTCAGGAGCAGACCGGTGCGGCTCACACTCCGTGCCCTGCTGTGTCCTTAGGAGTGCGCCGGGGAGCCGCTCTTCATGCTCTACTGCGCCATCAAGCAGCAGATGGAGAAGGGGCCCATCGACGCCATCACGGGCGAGGCCCGCTACTCCCTGAGCGAGGACAAGCTCATCCGGCAGCAGATCGAGTATAAAACCCTGGTGAGGAGGCCAGCCGCTCAGGGGACAGCGCGTGCCCCGCACCCTCGGACCCACGCTCTACCTTCTGACCCCAGAGGCAGTCTGTGGGGATGAGTACAGAGGCTGAGGGGCCAGTTGGAGGCAAGCCCAGGGGCGTCTGAAGTGTATCACAGACAAGGCAGACCCACATGGGCTCTCCTTTCCCATGTCTCATGTGGTGAGCCCTAAGAGCTCTCTATGCCTCAGTTTACCTCAGGTAATTTAGGGAAGGAAAAAAGTCACTCACCACTAGGTATGGGGTGATTAGCATTGGAAAGAATGTGGGGGTGCTGTGGAGAAGTGTGAGGCCAGCCCTTGACAGACCCCAAGCCATCCCTAAGCCCCTTGGGAGCCACATCCAGGATCATGGTCTCCCCTCCGCCCCCCAGGAGCTACAGAGTAGAGTCCTGGTTCTTTGAGAAAGAAGGAGTAGACACAGTGACTCAGGCTCTCATGGGCAGATGGCAGGAAGGTGAGAGAAACAGGCGCAGAACAGAGAGGTGCCCTTATTTCTCCTATAAGAAGGGAAAAGGAAGATTCTGGGGCCACACCCCGCTCCTCCAACTGCTCCTTCAATGGCTGTCCTGTTCACCCTGTAGATCCTGAACTGCGTCAACCCCGACAATGAGAACAGCCCCGAGATCCCCGTGAAGGTGTTAAACTGCGACACCATCACGCAGGTCAAGGAGAAGATCCTCGACGCCGTGTACAAGAACGTGCCCTACTCGCAGCGGCCGAGGGCCGTGGACATGGACCTGGGTAGGAAGCCTGGCCTGGAGTGGGAGGCGAGGGGGACCGGCAGCTTCCTGGAGGGCAGTCAGGCCGTGAGAGGGTGGGAAGATGGGAGCCTGTGCTGCACACAGCCCTGCAGGGGCATGGCTGGGTCCTGTGGAATGCTTCTCCCTCCGGGCACTGCCTGCTCTGATGTGGCGTCTCTCGGGAGGTCTACATGTCTCCTGCTGCCCTGAATCCATGCAGTGTTGGAACTCTCTGAGCTCCATCACTGACACCAGCTCAAGAGAGCCAGGACTGCCAGGTCCCTAGAGGAGGCACGGACTGGGTGACCCTCTAGAAGATGCACGTGGCTCACAGCCTCTGCCACGTGCATCTTCTCCACCCAGAGTGGCGCCAAGGCCGGATCGCCCGGGTTGTCCTACAAGATGAAGACATCACCACGAAGATCGAAGGCGACTGGAAACGGCTCAACACGCTGATGCACTACCAGGTGAGGATCGGCCTCCCACTGTCACCCGGAGCTTCACACTAGGGCCCTTCAACATCCTGGAATGTTCCTTTCCCTCTAAACTTTGCTATCAGGCCTCAGGAGCCTAAAAGGGGCTTTCTTCCTTTTCTTCCTCTTTCCTGAGCCTGGAGCATTGATTCTCAGCTGTGGCTGCCCATTAGATTGACTGGCGGGACTTGCAAAAAGCATGAATTCTTAGACTGCACCCTCCGAAATGGATTTAACTGGTCAGGGGGTAAGGTCTAGGTATTTCTATCCTGCGTGCATCCACATCTACAGAAAGAACTGCATATTCTAAAATCCTCCACCTGGACAACTACCTTAAGACACCTGGCACTTTCTTTCTTCAGCGTCTTACTCATGCAGCTGCTGTTCCTGGTTGCCATGTAGCTGGGAATTGGATAGACATTTCTTTGGGTCTTGCATTCTGCCCCTTACTAGCTGGTGTCCCTGGAAAAGTTACTTAAGCTCTCTTTCTTCTCACCTGTAAAGGGGGCTCCCAGTGATTCTTGCCCCATATAGATGTGCAGACTAGAGTAAATGTCGAAGATGAAGTGTTTGCATACTGGCAGACACGTTGAATGAGCAGTCAAAAAATCCCAGCAAAGAACACAAGATCCAGGAGCACCCACTCCCACCTCCCCTTCCTTCCCATGAGAACCGCTCATGGTTGGGGAACGAGGGGGGTTCTCTGTAAGATTAAGCACAGGTAGACGGATTGGGATTCAGGAAAATACTAAAATAGAAACTGGAAATGAGAGACACCAAGGGAAATTAAACCAACCAGAGGAAGCGCCTCAGGCTGCAAGACCCATGGGATTGTCTGATTAATAATATCCTCCTATGTCCCTGTTTCACAAAGACAGGGTAGGCTGGGCTTTCGAGCACTGAGTTGCCAGTGACCAGGCTGCTGGGAGGCCTGGATCTGGGGCACAAAGGAAGCTGGGGCACTGGGGATACCCCAAATGCTCCTCCCTGGGCTCCATCCCCTTCATTGGCCTGCATCCCCTATGTGGACAGACACCCTGCCTGGACCCCCATCCCACGTGGAGTGAAGGTGGTTGTAGAAGGGAAGAGATAAGGCTTGGGGAGCTGCATTTAAACCCTGCCTCCCCACACACCGGTGGCATGACTTAATCACTTCCATCTTTGGGCTCCTTATCTGCAAAATGGAGATAACAACCCTGACTGGTGAAGGTATGAAGGTGGCTGGAAGGATTAGAAACAAGTGAGATGCCCAGGCTGTGTAATTGATGTACAAGGTAGCTACAGTCATTCCCTGTTAATGCTATACGTGTAGACACACATACCAACCACCACCATGTCACATGGTTAATGCAGCCTGTACAACGATTGTAATGAACCAATTAGAACTGAATAAGAAAATACAAAAGAGAATAGCACTATGCCCCAAATGCTGCCTTTCTAAAGGGCAGGAGTGGGGCCTTTTTGCTTCTGTCTCTGACGCCTTAATGCTTAAAACTGGGCTGCCTGTCCTGTGGCTTCCAACCAGAAGAATGGAATATCCTATTCTTACGGTGCTCATCATACAAAGCACTTCCAGTTCCCTGATGTCATTTATCATTCATGTATTCATTAATTCCTCAAATATTTACTGAGCTTTACTGAGTGTGAGGTACTTCTCATGCACTAGCCCTGAGTGATGGGGACAGCAGAGAGTCTTCTCCCTTTGGAAGATGAAGAGGGTGATGATGATGATGGTGATGGTGATGCTCTTAATGACAACACTAATGTCAACACTTGCTGAGTGCTCACTAGACACCAGGCACCATGCTCAGCCTTTGTGTGTCTTAATTCCGTTGCTAATTCTCACAACAATGATTATTAGACACATTTACTGTCCCTACTGACAAATGAGACAACTGAGGCCCAGAAGGTTAAGTTGTGCAGCTGGTAAATGGCAGAGCCAAGATCAGATCCAGCCAGGCACAGTGAGCACAGACTTGTACCTCCTGTTGCATGAGAAAGAGAGAAAAAACCCAAGGACAGGACGAGAGAGGTTTAGTGACCAGATCTGGAATTGAGTTGAGCTACGGTCAAGTCACCTTGTGAATCTTCCTTTAGGTGACAACAAGGCATAAATAATGTAATCTGTTATCCCTGCAGTGTAAACCCCGGGCCCTGCCAACCTTTCAGAGTTTCATTTCTGGGCTGTTGGTGGCAAGGAAAATTCCTGACAGGCAGAGGTGGAGAGTCCCCCTTTGAGTCCTAGACCCTTGCTAATGGTGCAAACTGCTGACAAGTCCAGGGAACCATCCCCAGCTGGAAAATGAGGGAATGCTGGCACTTCCAGGCACAGGACTAGCATGGAGGAGGGCTCAGGACCCTGGAGTCAAGCATTGTCCTCTTGTTACCCTCCCAGGAGTCAAAGGTCCTTGGAGCCCTACAGAAGAAAATCTGCATAATCTTAATTAACAAAGAGATGTTAAAAACTGCCTGGGCTCCTGCAGATTTATAAGGAGGGTAAAATTAAACACCATCACTAAACCGGCTATCAGGGAATCTCGTTAGCACTAATGTTCATTTATAGTTTGACTTCCCAACATTTAATTCTTTTTTGGTGGGAGAGAGGGACTGACAATTTAAGACCCAGAAAGATGGTTTTATGACTGGTGCAGCCATAAATCAAACTTATAAAGTTCATAAAAATTGTTAAAATAAAAAATGGTTTAATAGGAATGTTTTATGGCCCATAACATTATTATAGCTGTTTTATTCCCTCTGCGTTAGGGGTTTAATTGGATCGCCACAATTCTGGGGATTCTCCATTTTTATTGGATGGAGGGTAATCTTAAATCAAAATGGCCCCAAATGTCTTCAATATGGCTCCTCATTTATCAGCCCTCTCCCTACAGGCTGGGTGCTGAGCCTGGCATCCTCACAGAAGATGGGGCAAGATGCCATCTTTTTACCTGACTCCCCAAGGGCAGCTACCCTTTTGGTAAAACTATCAAGGTGGCCAGTCATAATAGGACCCGGGCCAGAAAGAAATTGGAGCCAAAAGGGAAAAATGGGCTTTAGACCAGGGTGACTTGAAATAAAATCCCAAATTAGGATATATAATGAGGAGAATATGTGCTCTGGAGCCTGACAGATCTGGCTACAAATGTTGGCTCTACCATGTATTCGTTACGTGACCTTGGAGATATTGCTTAGCCTCCTCATGCTTCCACTTCTTCATCTGTAAAATGGGAATGATTGTCTGGAACTCACAAGGCCAATGTTGACGACATCCCTGCTCTGTCCAGTAGAAATACAGTGCAAGCCACTCATGTGATCCACATGTTAAATTTTAAATTTTTTACTAGCCACATCAAAAAAGCAAAACTAAACAGATAAAATTAATGTTAACCCAGTCAAAAATAATTGTTGTTTCAATGTGTGAGCAATATAAAAATTATTAATGAAATAGTTTGTATTCTTTTATTCATACTAAATCATTTGAAATCCAGTGTGTATTGTACATTCTTAGCATATCTCAATTCAGATACTTAGAATGCACTCAGTTGGGACTAACTACCCTTCAGACCCTCCATAGCCCATAAAACAAGAAGCTACCCTATCAGACAGTGCCGTTCTGGACCAATAAAAGCTCAAAATCAGTAATGGTTATTTATAAGATTCCCGAACTCCTTCCTCTCTACCCACTCCAGTCCCATAACCCTCTAGAACTACTGGACTATTCAACTTCCTAAGACACCTACGTTCACATACACTGTACCTTTTGTGCCCTTTTCAGGTGTCAGACAGGTCGGTGGTAGCTCTGGTCCCCAAACAGACCTCCTCCTACAACATCCCTGCCTCTGCCAGCATCTCTCGGACATCCATCAGCAGATACGGTAAGGACCACGAAGGAAGACTACACAGCCCAGGGTGCCTAGGATCCTCTGTGACCCTCCAGGGACCACTGGCCACCACTTCTCACAGCTGGGAGCCCCTGCTGCTGCCTGGTCTCCACTCAAAGGCACTCACTCCTGTGTTTCCCTTCTCCCTAGTTCAGTTGTTTTCAGTGCAGCGTGTCTCCTCTAAACAGTGGGAGCCGGTGATGCCATGTGCCCTTCCTTTCATATCCCAGGTCTAGTTGAGGTGTCTGAGTGGCCCAAAATAGGGAGGCACCCTGATGGGAGGTTCATCTATCCCAGTTTGTGTGGGTCCCAATTTATGCCTCTTGCCCTGATTGAATTATTAATAGTGTCCCCTTTTACTCCCCAAAGTGTCCCAGTTTGTACAATAAATTGGCCATCTTTGCTTTCTACCCCTGAGGAATGCTGGGCCCTTCGGTGTCCTCTGGGCGGTGAGGTTACCGCGCTTCACTCCCTCGTACTCTGTTTTGTCTGGTTTCATGCGTTCACTTAAGGTGCTGAGCTGCCCAATGGAAAGATGCTACAAGACTGAACCCAGCAGCTCCAAAAAGGGCATAGGAAACGCCATAGCCTATTCTCAAAGAAAGAAGGGACTCCTTAGCTCCCAAAAATATCATTACAACTTGCAGTTCCTTAGTATCCACATGAATAATCAATAGGTATCCTGGAAACATCAGAAGGGGAAGGGGCTTTCAAATTCCCAAGATTTCTCCAGTTTACAGAATGTCTACATCCTCTTTCTACAAAGCACTTTGGGCGCCTCTGTCCTCATGCCAACCAAGGATTCCTAAAATAATCCACTAAATATGAAGTCCCAAGGGTCCCCTTCCAATTGAAAGGCGGATATTCTGAGTGGATGCAGCAGGTGGGCAGGATGCGGGAAGGATGCTACAGGTAGGACAATGACTCAGTCACTCACAGCCCTCCACCACCTCTTCTCTTCAGACTCCTCCTTCAGGTACACGGGCAGTCCTGACAGCCTGCGGTCCCGAGCCCCCATGATCACTCCAGACCTGGAGAGCGGGGTCAAAGTGTGGCATCTGGTGAAGAACCATGACCACGGTGACCAGAAAGAGGGTGACCGGGGCAGCAAGATGGTGTCTGAGATCTACCTGACCCGGCTACTGGCCACCAAGGTAACTTCTGCTCTACCCAGGCCCAGGAGGGTTCCTTGGAGGAGTACATCCTGCCCCTCCCTACACAGGAAGGATATTATGGAGTCCATCCTTTAAGAGGACCCATTCACATGAGCCCTGGTCCAGGACTCTGGGCAGGGCCCCCAAGGGATCAGACCACTGCTGTTCTCCATCCTTCGGCAAAAATAGCAACAGTACCATTGCTTTCTACCCACTGCTTGAGACTAGTGTTGCCCTTCAGAGATCTATCCCTCTCACTCTGAGCCCCCTTATCCCCTAGGAAGATACTTGGATTTTCTTGTTGGTGTTAGCTGGACAGATGTGCGAGCCTCCACCACCATTGCCTTTTCTACCCCTTTTTGACCATAGTGGGAGAGAAGGCATGAAGGCCTGGTCCTACCAGTAATCTAAGGGAAGATTCCCCTTTCCCTCACCCCAATCCATCTGCTCCCATAAATTGATGGAAGTTTTTGGAGGCAGTGTCTTTAGCCTTCCTAGGAAAGAACAAAATAAGCAATCATACGGCCCATATTTTCCAGATCAGGCTAGATTTTATATACTCTCCACATTTTCCAGATCTGGCTAGATTTTAAATACTCTCCCCCATAGCAATGCATCTGAGATTCTCATACTCTATTAGTTCTCATCACTGTATTCATCACTATCCTATCAGACCCAGTGTCTTCATTTTTTGCTTTACCTAATATGCCCAGCATACCAACAAGAGACCAATGAAGGTTACAAGGGACCAGGGAAGGTTAGAGTTTTTACTGATCCTCAAAGGAGTGCCTGGAGCCTATAACTGTGGGACCCAGGCCCAGTCTTGTCCCTGCCCCAGAGACCCTTTGGGTCATGGCTGAGCATGGGTGTTATTGAATCTAAGCCCTTCACCCTCAGTCTATGCTCCAGACCCCACTCTTCCCAGGTCACTAGTATTTGAAGGCTCTTCACGCTTCCTATCAGACCTTCCCTGGTCCTGCCAAGGTCTTGCCAGGAGGTGCCCAGTCCTACAGCTTGTTCCCCAGATGCCCTATGCAGACTGGGCTGCCAGCATGTGCCCTCTCATATACCCTGGGAAGCCTGGACTTCGTGTCTTCCTATCAAAGGTGCATAGCCCACACCCACTGGGCACAGACACGGCATAAATGTGGCATGCCACTGCAAGTTAGGAGAGAGATTCTTCCCAGGGATCCCCTGCCCAGTTCCTTCCACCTCCCAGACACACCAACTAGTACCCTCCTCCACCCCTGCCACACTGTCTGCACAGCCTCACACCACAGACAAATTTCCACAGCAGGATGGGTCCAAAGCACCATCTGGTATGCCTGTCTGCTGCCTGCCATCCCCCACCCTCCCTCTCACACTGTCCCCCCGCTCCTCCCCCAGGGTACCCTGCAGAAGTTTGTGGACGACTTGTTTGAGACCTTGTTCAGCACTGTGCATCGGGGCAGCGCTCTCCCCCTGGCCATCAAATACATGTTTGATTTCCTGGATGAGCAGGCAGACAGACACAGCATCCACGACACAGATGTGCGGCACACCTGGAAAAGCAACTGGTAACCCCTAGGGGAGCTCAATAAGGGGTGCAGCCTGGAGAGGCCACGAGCTGTGGGAGGTGGGATCACCAGGGACCCTGGAGTTAGGAGGGCAGCCGGTTCTCAGCTGGGGCTGGCTGATCAAGGCTCCTAGGACATATAGCACACACGTGCTCTGCAGAACCAACATGGCGCCAGATTGTCTGCCTCGAGTGGGGCCTGCCTAGTTTGAGCTTTGCACGCATACTGCAGCTCTGCCCTCTCAAGCCGAGACCCTTCCCCTTGAAGAGCCCCCTCCCCTGAATCTGAGCCCTCTGGTTCTCAGGAAAAGGGAGCTGGGGGGACCCAAGCAAAAAGTCACACTTGAACCCCAGTAGCAGAATTTTAGAGCAGGGCTTTGCTGGGCATTTTGAGAGGAGTACCTCCTGAGATGGGACTGCTAGTCAAATTAGCCAGTGCTGGAGAAGGAGCATGCACCTGCTGTAGACTTGAGCCCACTAGCTGTGAGGGTTTCATTGCAAACCTGAGCTCTCAGGGCCCCATTATTACCCCAGCACCACAGCTTCCAGGAAGCAGCAGGCAGAATGTCCTGCAGACATGACTCCGTGAAGTCACCTCCACACTGCTCCTTCAGGCCCCTGGCATGAGAGTTTTCCCTCCTGGGTTTTGAACCTGGACCACAAACCAAGCCAAGGACTAACTTTCAGGTCAGACGGACCAAGAGCCAGAGTCAAAAGGCTTCCTTTGGAAAGAGCACAGAGAGGGGAGGTCCGGGCATGTGGCTTGGGCAGGCGGCCCACACAGCTGTCGGGAGTCAGCGATCTCAGAAAACAGAGCCGACACAGATGGGCCCAGGCTGTTATTTGGGAATCAGAAGTCCTAGCAACCAGCAAAACACTTTGGAAAGGGCCAACCCCAACCCCATATATCGCTTCCCTCTCCGGGCGTTGTGGTCGCTGAGTTCTCCTGTGTCTGCAGCTTTGATCACAGTGGGGTGAAATGGAAAGGCCTGGGGTGGCCATGGGGTGAGGGCCCACAGTGCATTATGCCAGGACAGGCCTTTCGTCTGCATTCCCCAGGGCTGGATCATCGCTATCTCCTTTGCTTTGGAGGATCCCCGGCCCAGAGCTTGGAGTGGATGATTTGGAGGAAATCAAGAGAGGGTTCTGGGTTATCCCCATCTCTGTGTCTTCTGTGGGCTGGCCAGACCCAAGTGATAGAAATACACTCCGTGGTGTTGTGGTGGGGACAGTCCTCTGTTCTACACCTCACATAGCAAATGTCCAAGAAAAGAAGATTAGAAGGGAAAGGGAGAGCAGAAGAGCTGCGCCCATTCTCAGCAGAGGCAGCAACTCCGAGGTTGCAGGAAAGTGAGCCATCCTGTTGCATGTTGGAGAACAAGCAGAAATCCTAACAGGGAGGCTTGGGGTGGGGAATATTGACCCTTCCGAAGATCTGGCACTATGAAGACATGTGGGAATTTCTGGGGTCTTTGAGAGTCAAGGGAAGATGGAGAAGGGGAGAAGAAGACAGGGAACTGGGGACATCATCTCAGGTTGGAAGGACAAGACCAGGGGCAAGGCTCACTCCTCACAGGCATCCAAAGAGTTAAGGCCAGAAGGCAGCTGGAGAAGGAGGCCGAGTTTGGAAAGAGGGAAGCAGCAGCTGTTCTGGTTTTGAAGGAGGGTAAATGGGCTTATCCGCCGTATGGCCCCAGGAGCAGAGCAAGCTTATTCCCCTCTGCTTATAAATTCCTGAATCGCAGAAGGAAGTCTCCTAACTACTGATGGTTCCTCTTGGGGTGGGAAAACTCTGAGCTACAGTGAGCCATTCCCAGGGTGCCAACAATGGCCTCCTTTCCTCACTCTGCCCCTGCCCAGACACAAGAAAGCCCTGGGGAGAGTCCTGAAAGAACATCCCCCAGGGGAGCCCTTTCCTCGGCCCGCCGGGCAGGCCAGCCCTGGGAAGCGGCAGCGGGCTGGGCGGGGAGGGCAGGTGGCGCCCTTTGTGCCCGCTCTCAGGCAATGCCTGGGGCTGCTGGCTACATCCTTCTGCACAATGACCACAGGCACTGTGAGGCGACTCCAGGAGCCTGGTGGCTTTGTTTAAGGCCCTGAGAAAATCGAGCTATCCTCTGTACTTGGGCTTCCCTTGGGCCATGGAGGCCTTTAGAAAAGCCTGCCAGGAGGGAACCGAGTCCAGCCACGCCCACTGCTCAATTGTCAGGGAGCAGGGTCAGTGCCTTTAAGGTCCCTCGCCTTACTGCCTAGGGTCGGTAACAACTCAGGCTGAATTAGCAACCCTGCTAGGCCTGTTTTCTATGCTTTCACCCACTTGCCTTTTAGACTGGCGATTTGCCATTTGGGGGGAAGGGGAGGAATATCAGTGGACAGCTACAGGCCATGGCCAAAGTGCTTTCTCAGGTCTGCTCTGCCTTTTCCTGCAGCCTCCCTCTGCGCTTCTGGGTGAATGTCATCAAGAACCCCCAGTTTGTATTTGACATCCACAAGGGGAGCATCACGGACGCCTGCCTCTCCGTCGTGGCCCAGACCTTCATGGACTCTTGCTCCACATCGGAGCACCGGCTGGGCAAAGACTCCCCCTCCAACAAGCTGCTGTACGCCAAGGACATCCCCAGCTACAAGAGCTGGGTAGAGAGGTCAGTGGCACCCTCAAGGACAGCTGGTGCCCCGTCCCCATCGCTAACCGAAGACCCATTAAGCAGACCCTTCAGGTCCTCATGCTCCTTCTTCTTCCATGTGCAGACTTCCTGCCGTGGGGAGGAAGGGTGGCTTTGTGTCCTTGAACATCTCATGGTTATCTTCCTAATTACCATTTACTGAGTACATGCTAAGCACCCAGCACTGTGATGAGGATTCTGCATGTATCATATCATTAAAATGTCCAATGGAGTTATGAAGTAGTTATTACCTCCATTTTACTAATGAGGAAACTGAGATACAGGGAGGTTATATAATTCACCCAAGATGACTAGCCAGCCCTAGTAGCAGAGCTGGGACTTGAATAGAAGGAGTCTGGCCAGAGTCTGGGCCTTGAACCATTCTGCTGGGCCTTGCAGCTAGGAGCTCCCAGCTGAATGGAGTCTCCTGAAGAAGCTCCAGCCCAGGGCTTCAGCCTCAACTTGAGGCAAGAGGCAGCGGAAGCCACTTCCAAAAAGGAATGGGAAGGCAGGAGCAACTGGGGACACCTGAGCTGTCAGGGGACCTGGAGCCAGGGTAGGTGCAGGCAAATGTTTGCTGAGTTCCCATCAGAGACCTTGTTCTGTCTGTGGCAGATACTATGCAGATATCGCCAAGCTCCCTGCCATCAGCGACCAGGACATGAACGCCTACCTCGCCGAGCAGTCCCGCCTGCACGCCGTGGAGTTCAACATGCTGAGTGCCCTCAACGAGATCTACTCCTACGTCAGCAAGTATAGCGAGGAGGTAAGGCAGGGCCCTGGAAAGCACAGAAAACAACACACAGGAAGCAGGGCTGTTAAACAGGAAGCTTGGCTCAGTCCTTAAATAGCAACAGTAGAGGAAAATTCAGAAAATGCATTCATGGAGTCAAAAGCCCATGAGCTCAAATTTATTATCATTTTTTTATAAGACAGCCTAACCTCTTCTGATTCAATGAATGCTTTCTTAGACATTATTGTCTTTCAGCCATTGTTAACACGATAAATAACACTTTTAATAATGTCATTGTTTTTCAATTCAAAGTGTTGTATGATTAATTTCATTTCTTAAACAATGAATCAGACTTTTTTTTCTTTGCACTTGGGCAGATCCCGCCAGTCACATTTCAGATAGGCAGGTGGACCTTAACATGAATAGAGGTTAAATAGGATAGCTTCAGGAAATTGCCAAATCACGCATTGGCATTGAGCCTGAAAGAAGAAGTAGCAGTGGTAATCATAATACTAATAATAATGACAGTGATAGCTAATACTTACCTAGTGCTTTCAATATGTCATATATTGTTTTAAATACTTTAGAGCTATATATACAAATACATGTATTAATGTATTCATACATGTATATATGTGTAGATGTATGAATGTATATAGTGTATATATGTATTCATACATGTGTATGTGTGTAGATGTATGAATGTATATAGATATGCATTGTGTGATGACGTTTTGGCCAAAAATAGACTTTATATATGATGGTGGTCCCATGAGGTTATAATGGAACTGAAAATTCCTATGTGGCCTCATAGCCGTTTGTGGTGACACTGGTGTAAACTGCCGTACTGTGCTGCCAGTCCAGTTGTATAAAAGTACATAGCACATATAATTAGGTACAGTATGTAATACTTGGTAATAAATGGCTATGTTACTGGTTTGTGTATATATGATACTATACTTTTATCAGCATTTTAGAGTATACTCCTGCTACTTATAAAAAATAAGTTTACTGTACAACAGAATGCTGTGGCCCATCAGCAGCCACCATGTACAATGCTTTTTTTTTCAGTACTGGGGATTGAACTCAGGGGCATTCTACCTCCAAGCTCCACCCCCAGCCCTATTTTTTATTCTTTATTTTGAAACAGGGTCTCACTAAGTTGCAGAGGGCCTAAGTAGCTGAGGCTGGCCGCGAACCTGCGATCCTCCGGTCTCAGCCTCCCAAGGACTGGGATGACAAGCGTGCGCCACCACGCCCGGCTCGTACAACGCTTTTTATGGCCTCTCTTGATTGCATCATTTTCTCTTGTATTTGACTTAATCTCAGGTTTTTAATCTTGATTTAATACTCTAAGATGTTTGCATGATGACGAAAACCACCTAAATGACCATTTCTCAGAAAGCATCTTTGTCTTTAAGCAAAGCATGACTATACATATATTCAATATTCAGTTAATCATTTCAGTGATTTGAGGTTATGTTCATTGAGGCAAATGGAAAGATAGACTGAAGGGTGGAGTGCAGAGAATTCCAGAAAGCGGTGTCTCTTATGCTGAGTCCTGAAGTCGTTCCTTTTTGTTCTGTCCCTCAGCTCATTGGGGCGCTGGAGCAGGACGAGCAGGCCCGGCGGCAGCGGCTGGCGTACAAGGTGGAGCAGCTCATTAGCGCCATGTCCATTGAGAGCTGAGAGGAGGGCTCGAGTTCCTGGGAAGAGGGACCCATGCAAGCTGTCACACTGGAGTCTCAGAAGGAAGGACAAGTGAAGGGGATCAGGCCCCAGAGCTTGCCGCCCCTGAGACCCCATCCCAGGGAGAGGGGAGGGCCCCTCTCCCAACGCCAGCCAAGTTTCCTCATAGCCAGTTCCTGCCAGGAAAGACAGCGGGCGACATCCAACCACACTGAGAACAAGGTGGCGAGGAGAAGGTGGCTCTTCAAGCTGAGAGGCTCGAGCCTGGACGGTCCAGCCTCCATGACTGCTGCTTTGCATGAAAACTCATTTGATGTATATTGGGAAAATAATGAGAACTTTATTTAATTTTTTTTAAGAAAAAGGAAAAAACAGAAATAAAACAAACAAAAAGCTGCCCTGTCCATCCCGTTCAACTTTTGTTTAATTCTGATTTCTGTCCCCCTTCTTCTTTCTGTTCCTCATCTCTCCTTCCTCGTGTAACTCCTCTTTCCAAAATGTCGGGGGAAAAAAAAGCCTACAAAGAGAAGCTGAGAGAAACTGAGGGAAAAAAATGATCTCCTTTCCTGTGAATTAAAAAAGAAAAAGAAAAAAAAAGGAGGAGGAAGAGAATGAATGAGCACAAGTCCGTACCAAACACTTCGCAAACTTAGAGGCCAGTCGAACCTGGAGTCATCCCGGCCGCAGGAAGAGCGTGGGAACTGCAGAACTTTGCACAAATTGCAAAGCCACTGAGCGACTCGGCCTGGCTGGCAGGAAACTGAGCTTTACATACCACACACCTGTATGCTCTCCTCTCTTGAGAGGAAGGCTGTATCAATGCAGCACCAATGCTTTTGCTACTGTTTTTGGTTTGTTTTATTTAATTGCAACCCTCGACAAATGAAGAGCTGGTCTTTGGTACTTTTCCTTTGGTTTCCCTAAAGTTAATATGAGGGAGAGGTGGGCCTCTCCCAGACCAGACCCCTTCCCCCCGAGGACGCTGAAGCAACTCTGCCCCACATCAGTCCCTGTCCTACGCCAGGCACCCTGAGGGAACACCCCGGATCTGTGCAGACCGGGCCTCCACGAGGTTCCCTTCGAAGTGGAATCGGGGACATGGGTGCTTGGCTTTGGATTCCACTCCAATCATCCAGTGGTTTCTGGCAATTAAATAGAAAGCAAAAATCAAACACTGTTTACAGCAAGCAATACTTGAAGAGCATAGGTTTAAGAAGCTTCGGTATTTATTATTACACTTTTTTTCTTTCATTCTCTCGTGCCTGGAGAGGGGAGACAACCCTTCACTCACATACGGAAGCTCCTGACCGCCTGGGCCTACCGCACTTGCCTCGGTAGAAAGGACCGTGGCATCCCGTGTCGCTGTCTTCTTCTGCCTCTCGTGGACTGTGGGTTGGAAGGACAAGTGGATGGTTTCTCACTGGGCTCCTTTCCTTCTCTGTCTGTACTGCTGACACCTAAAACCATGGATAGTCAGCTCTCCTGAGTGTAGTTTCCAAACAGACCAAAGCTCCATGCTCGGGTCCAGAGGACCCAAGGAAGCCAGTAGGAGTCACTCAGAGGAGGTCGGCTCGGTGGCTGCTGGACACTGGTGACCAGTGACTAGGGTATCCATTATGGAGTCTGGGCCTCCCACCTTGGCATGGATCCAACTTCTCCGCCAGCAGAACTGGAGTTGGGGTAGGAGGACAAGAGAGAGGCAAGAGTAGAGTGGGGGAGGCAAGAGAGCAACAGTCTCCCCTCCCACCTTCTGCTTTTCAAGGAGTCAGGAAACCCAGGCCGCAATGCTGGGAAACTGGACCAGCTGCCCCAAGAGACATTGGACCAGGGTCATTTCCTCTGTAATTAACTATGGGCCCCATCTTCTCTGTGCCCTGCGATGCCTCCAGGCAATTCCAGTTTCCAAAGGTTCTGCTGACCACATGTGATTCCCAGGAAAGGGTTGGGGGAAGAGAGCACGGAGGGCTGGCTTCCACCCTTAGCGTGTGGCTGGGATCGCTGTCTTAACCACACAGCAGACGTTGCCTGGTCTCTTCAGCTCCGGTTTCTTGCCTGAATGCAGCTGACAAATGGGAAGAGAAAAGCATTCAGCAAAATACTCAGGAAACTTGCTGTTTTCATTACAATTCACAACCAGCCATGCCAAGGCCACTTTTTTTCTGATAATCTACTTCTATTAAAGCTTCTCGGGGAGGCCTGTTAATAGCCTGAAAGAAATACTAATGACTGGCCTTCCACACTAAGCCAAAGTGTTTGCTCTTCATAGCACCCAAAGCTTATCAGCTCAGAGCCCATAATTTATGGAAATAGAAGGAGAAGAGATATGGGCAAAAAGGATGTGAGTGGGAGACTTTGCGCTACCCATGAAAGATTCCAGCCCACCCTCATTTCACTTCTGAGCTCTGACTGAAGGTTTCCTGACCACACTGCTGCTCAGGCTGGCATCTGGATCTTTGTCTCCCCAAGAAGTAAAAGTCGGACTTCTCTTTCAACAGCATCATAACCAGCCCTCACCTCTGTGCATCTACCTGGTGTCTCCCAGCAGCCACTTTCGGTGACCACTCGCTGCCCCTGGGATGCTGCCTTGAAGGCGTCTGGAGAGCGTGGAGCATGCTGCAGGGATGGCTGATTGGAGGAAAGCCAGTGGCAGCTGCTAGTGGTCTGGCCACGTCTCTCAAGATTCCATGAGAGGATTGGAGAACTCGAGCTGGCACAGGAAGTAGCAAAGAGGCATCCCTAAGGAAGGAATTAAGAAAGAGGAAACCTTGGTTGGACAGAGGCCAGGCCATGAGGATGAACGGTTGTAGAGCCTTGCCCCCATTCGCGCCTCCCACCTGCCCCTCCTCCACCGACCTTTGCTTTGGGCCACCTAAAACTGATGAAGTCCACACCTGGGGACTGGGAGGAGAGGAAGCCAGTTGACCTTTCTTCTTGCTATTATCCAATTTGAGGATGTTTGAGCCTGGTGTAAAGAAGAAGTATTAAAGCCACAGCCCCACCCCACGAGAAGCCATCCATCTTTGGGGGAAGGTGGGAAGTCTCTTCCTTGAGTCTATCCAGCTTTGCTTTGTTTCATTGATCTGCACAAGAAGCAATTCTCTGGAAAAGGAACAGGACTCCAGAAGGTCTTGACAAGACAGAGGATGCCAGTGGGCAAGATGGGGAGCAAGACCCTCCAGCTCAACCCTGCTGCCACCTCCCGCCCTGTGCATGGGTCAGGTGCTTCTGTGTCAGCCGCCCTACCTCTTTCCACAGTGCGATCTCTCAAAACCATTTTTGATCTGCCTCTCCTTATGGTGTTCAGTCATTAAAAGCAGGGGTGAGCTGTCATCCTTGCCAGAGGGAGGAAAATGTTTCTTGCATCCATTCATTTGGGGAATGTTGATCAGTGAGGATCTGCCAGGCAGTGCTCTAGGTGCTAGAGAACAGCGATGAACAAGACCAAGAAGGTTTTCTAGCAAATATATAGATTCCAGGCTGCTGGTTCCTGCCAAGGCAGCAGGAACAGTTCTCCACCTGCACTGCTGCATAGAAAGGGGGATGCAGTGAAGGAAGCAAGCCCACCCACCCAGCTGCCTTACCTTATCCTGGGGACAGGCCCCCAGCCGTGAGAGCTGCTCTCTTTTCTACTGCTGCTGGCTCCTCTGACAGCACCTCCCCACTGCTTGAGCTCCTGACCTTCCCTCAAATCCACCAGATGAGGACAAGAAATGGCAGTCAAGACCTCTGGCCCTACCAAACATGAAGCAGAAGCGATGATGGGTGTGCAAAGACTGGAATTGGTCTGGACAGAACCACTTGGGAATGTTGGAAAGCCCCTAGCTGGTCTCCAGGAGCATCCCACAAGCCACACCTGTCCCCATTAACCTGCTGCCAGGAAACACTGAGCCGGCAGCCACTCTGGGGGTGGCTCTTTTCCCCAGCCACATTATGTCACGGCTGAGACTCCTGGGACCTGGACAGAGACAGGGAAGAGCTGAGATGCAGAGGCCTCTGAGGGTGAGAACATGCAAAGTGGCCTCACGGACACAGAGCTGTGGGAATGGGTCCCAGGGGGACAGGGGACTTGGGGGATGAAGTTCAGGGCCTTCTGATGCCTAGCCTCAGGAATGTGCTTGGAGAGGACAATGGCATCCTTTTCTTAACTCCACATTCTCTTTTTCCCTGTCTCCATCCTTTCTCCTGGTTTCCCCAAAATGAAGTTTGAGCATCTGGGGCTCAGTGAGTGATGCCCATGGAGGAAGGATAAAGTTTCACTCTTGGTACGTTCTAACTAGTCCTAGGGAATGTCCTGAGAGACAATCAAGACCACTACGTGTCAGACAGGGCCTCAGCCCAAACAAGCAAACTGGAAGTTCCTCAGCCCTTTGTGGCCACCACATCTCATTCCTCCCCACAGCCAAGCTCTCCCTCCAGACTGAGCCATGTCCTTCCCCCTGCAGGGCAGCCTGCTTCCCCAGCCTCTGCTGAAGGTGGGAAGGAACCTGCTTCCAGGGTTCGCCCAGGGTCCTCACTTTGTTTGCCCTCCATGTTGGCATCAGAGATGGAGAGCATAGTGGAGCATAGTCCACCAAACCGGACAGATGTTCCCGAGTGTACAGGGGAAGAAGGGACACGCCCTACACGCCAGGACTAGGGACTGGAGCCCACCTGCCTTTCCCCCAATCCCTCCTACTCAGACCCACTCCCCTCAACACACTGGAATCTGTATTATATCTATTTTTAAGAAAATGCAATGATGGTTGTCTGGTTTTGTTGTTTTTACAGGTGTTGTGGAATAATAAGAAAATTAAGTATTTAAAATGTTCCAATAAAATGGGGTTTTTGTTATTCTAATATATTATCGTGTACCTATTGTAAATATGAAACACTCCTATTTTGCAAGCCAAGGACACAATTTGTACTGTTGTTATATATAATAAAGTTTACTGGATAAAAAAAAATCTTAAATCTTCAAATAAACCTGATTGTTTGGCAGCCTACATGCAGAATAACTTCCCAGGCCTATTTAAGAAGCAGGTTACTCACAGAAAGATGAGCTAAATTGTTTTGAGGGAGTTCTAGAATTCTCCCTGGAGCCAGAGCTTATTAATGTCCAGTCATCATCATCACTAACACACACACACACACACACACACAGGAGTCTGGCTTGTACCAGTGGTTGAACACTGCCCCCTAGCCCCAGGACCCCAGAATACAGTTTTCCTCCAATGGAGGCTGCTGCTGCAGACTCCAGGGGTTGAGGCCCGTCGACAGAGTGAACTGAGATGGCAGAAGAAGGAGGGCATCACCCCCAGCCCTTCCTGGAAAGTGCACTCATTCATTTGTGCAAAACACGTGTTAAACATGTGCCAGGCCATGCTGGGCATGTGCTGGGAAATGAAATGCCAAAAGAGAAAGGCCTGACTGACCCTTGACCTCACCAACCTTTCCGTGTGGTGAAATCACAAGGATTCTGAAAAGGGAATGTCTCAGCCAGGCATCGGGAAGGCCTTTTGTTGTTTCTTTTCTTTATTTTCAGTTGAGGAACTAAAGGTAAATCAAAGGAAAGATACAAGCCGGGCGTGGCGGCGCACACTTGAAATCCCAGTACTTGGGAGGCTGAGACCGGAGGTTCTGGGTTCGCAGCCAGCCTCAGCTACTTAGTGAGGCCCTCCGCAACTTTGTGAGACCCTGTTTCAAAATAAAGAATAAAAAATAGGGCTGGGAGTGTAGCCTGGAGGTAGAATGTCCCTGGGTTCAATCCCCAGTACAGCCAAAAAAGAAAGAAAGATACAGATCGAATGTGCTTTTAGGCCCAAAACACAGGGGAGGGAGTCAAGGGTGGCCCTGGTCTGGGGGAGAAAATGGAGTCCAGAGGCAAGAGAAATGTTACAGCTCTGCAGTGAGGCCTATAGACAGGAAAAGGGTCACATGACCCCCAATCCCTGGGCTCCTCCAACCTGAGATCCCCATACTTCCATTTCTCTGTGTCTCATGCTGAGATTCCAAGGTATGTGGGTGGCACTTCCGCTTCCTAACTGGCAAGACAAACAGATGAGAACAACTCAAGAGCTTGTCCACCTGCCATCCCCACCAAGCACGCACAGAAAACTGCTGTTCCCGCTCTCTGTGACTAGGGGATCAAGAGGGTTTTCCGGGTACCTGGCACTAAGAGTAGAGCCTCCTGAAGGAGGAGGTGCAGCGCCTGCCTTTGGGGCCTCCAGTCTAAGCAGGGAGACACAGGCCCTGCCCTCAGGGAAACCCCGCTCTGATAGGGACGGCCAACACACACGCAAGAATGGAGCCAGGGACCCGTGAAGCTAAAGCTTGTAAGCCAGTGCATGTTAATAAATATGGTGTGTGCTAGAGTTGTAGAATCCCCATGGGTTCAAGGAAATCATTCTTGTGAAGATTTTTTCAGATCTTTCTTAGCAGCCCTTTGAGTTCATTGTGTTTTTTTGTTCCCCAAATCCCACACACACATGTGCACACACACATGCACACACACATACACACACACACTCTCTCTTCCCACAGAGAGAGAAGGGACGCAGATGTTGCACCTGAGGGTGAGAAAAACACAAACACACCACCAGAGGAGGGGGAGAAGAGCGCAGCACTGTGAATTAGCACACTGATCTGGGTGCACTCCCGCATTTTACTAACATTAAATCCTCCTCTGGGGCCGGGCGTGGTGGCGCACACTTGTAATCCCAGTACTTTGGGAGGTGGAGACCGGAGGATCCGGGTTCGTGGCCAACCTCAGCTCTCTCTCTCTCTCTCTCTCTCTCTCTCTTTCTCTCTCTCTCTCTCTCTCTCTCTCTCTCTCTCTCTACCTAGTGAGGCCCTCCGCAACTTCGTGAGACCCGGTTTCAAAATACAGTATAAAAAATAGGGCCGGGGGCGTAGCGCGGAGGTATCAATCAGGCAGTGACAGAGGCTAGTCTCATCTAGCTGCCCTGTCCCCACACAGTAGGAACCCACAGGCCAGTGCTCACCAGGGCCACATTACTGCTTCTGCTGAGAAATGTTTACACCTTCTTCACCACGGCAGCACAGAGCACCTCGGGTGCTCTAGATCTGCATTTCAGACAGATGCAGAGGAGGATTTTTTTTTTTTTTTTTGCAGTACTGGGATTGAACGCAGAGGCGTTCTACCTCCACGCTACACCCCCGGCCCTATTTTTTATACTTTATTTTGAAACCGGGTCTCACGAAGTTGAGGAGGGCCCCACTAAGGAGAGAGAGAGAGAGAAAGAGAGAAAGAGAGAGAGAGAGAGAGAGAGAGAGAGCTGAGGCTGGCCGCAAACCTGGATCCTCCGGTCTCCGCCTCCCAAAGTACTGGGATTACAAGCGTGCGCCACCATGCCTGGCCAGATATCATGTTTTCTATAAGTGCAAATCGCAGCAATAGGATTCTCAGAGAAGTAGGCTCCACAACTTGAAGGCAAAACCTACATGAAAACCCACTCAAGAGAATTTAGGGAGATGGGCACTGCTGGTAATCTGTGCTTGATCACATTGACACCATGGCTGTCAACCGTCTGCTCAGCTAGTGAGCTGAAAGACAGAGGAGGTGCCTACCTGCTAGAATCTTTGAGTGCAAGGTATGCCCATCAGTAGCACATGTACAGGACTTTCTGCTGCATGTTATTATATCTTAGTCCTGGTTTCACTTTACATCCCTGGCTCATTCATCTTCATTCCTCACCCCTGATTCCGTTCTCATTGCTAGGTTTCAGGTATCCCTGGTTAAGAGCACAGGCTGTGGGTTCAGGTTGCCTCAGGTTAAATTTCATTCTCAAACTGGGTGGTCTGGGGCAAGTTCCATAACCTCTTTGTGCATCAATTTTCAAATCTATCAAATGAGGATCGTAATCAGAAGAATCAAGTATGTTTCAAATAAGATTTTCATAGGAGTTAAATAAGATAATGATGTAATAGACTCGATGAATAATACAATATGTAAATGAAGAGAGAGAATTAAGTATGCTTCCTTCTTTTATGGCTGTCCAACAGGACCTAGAGGCAGAAGAGATGAGTGTCTCTATACAGCTGTGGAAAGAAGCTGCATTAATGAATATAGTTGCAGAAATGAGAGCTGATGTCTGAGTTAAGCCCTTAGGAGAGTAGGCATCGATGCTTAGCTATGAAAATAGATGAATCAAGGCTTCACTCAGAGGTGGACCAGGCAGTAAGTATGCTACAGGAACACGGAACTTAGCAAAGAGAAGCGGACCAAGACATATTTCCATGTTCTAAAGCCACAAACAGAATCCAGTTGGCTACAATGTCAATTGACGGCCTCATAAAAGCTTAACCAGAGCCCAACGTGGTGACGCATACCTGTAATCCCAGTACTTGGGAGGCTGAGACAGGAGGATTGCAGGTTTGAAGTCAGCCTCATAAACTTAGCTGGGGGTGTAGGTCAGAGGTAGAATCCCTGGGTTTAATCTCCAGCACCAAAAAAAAAAAGAAGAAGAAGCTTGACCAGGGGCCTGGTAGGAAAGATGCCCCTCGACCCTAGAGCCAGGGGACAGGCCTACCTTACAGGCCAAGGGCAGGGACAACAGAGAGGGACAGGTAGTCTGGAGGTAGAAGGCACAGACCCCAGGAGGGCCTCTCCCTAACATGAAGCCAGGAAAGGTAAGTAAGAAAGGGAGCAGAGTGCTCAGTGGACCAGGGAGGGAGAACAGAGAGGTCCCAGACCTCTGTGCCCACTTGGAATTAAGTGTATTAGTGAGGGCTTTCCTGAGAAAGAGAACCAACAGACCAGTAGGGTGTGTGTGTGTGTGTGTGTGTGTGTGTGTGTGTGTGTGTGTGTGTAGAGGGAGAGAAGATTTTATGGAATTGGATCATATAGTTGTGGGAGCTAGCAAGTCTGAAATCTGCAGGGCAGGCTGACAGGCTGGAAATTCCAGCAAGAGTTGGTGCTACAGTCTCAGTCGGGAGGCAGAATTTCTTCTTTTCTGGGAAATTGCAGTCTTCTCTCTTAAGACCTTCAGATGTTGGATGAGGTCCATCCACATTATGGAGGGTGATCTGCTTGACTCAAAGTCTGCTGATTTAAATGTTAATCGCATCTAAAAAAAATACCTTTGCAACACCATCTAGACTGGTGTTCAACCAAACAACTGGGCATGTAGCCTAGCCAATTTGACATGTAAAATTAACCATCACAAGTGGAAAAGAAAAGTCAATCTGCTCATCAAACACTGAAACTAAGTTAAGTACATGTGATCTGTTAATCCATTCACACTTAGTTTCTTAGTAGAAAATGCTTTTGAAAGATACCAACCTTTGCTGGCCAACCAAAAAGGAAAAAGAACATCCATCTGTGGGGTATGGAGGCCCCTAAGGAAGGCCAAGGAAGGTTCTGGCTTCTTATCGAGGAAGTGGATGGCTGTTGGATTTTCAATAGAGTGAGAAAACTGGAAGCCATTCCCTATCAGTTTTTCTCCTGAACTCATCAGTGTCTGTATTATCGTAGCCCATTCCTGAGCGGACCACTCAAGTACACACCAGAAACTGGTTAAAAAAAAAAAAACTCACGTGATTAGTGACTTAATCCCCAAGAATCATGCACTATTCCTATCTTCCTGGTCCATCTCCTCAGTCTCATCTTTCTGTGCTTCTCCCATCTTCATTTGGCACCATTTCTCAGTTCCTGATTGTAACTTCAGGTGCCTCTAGCTTTCATGATCCATTTTAGAAAAGCTCACCTAGAATTCTCCTTTTGCCACAACCATTATTGTCATCTCTGGCATGCTGGAACATTCCAAAGCATCCTCAGCCACACAGGAGAAGAGCCTGCAGTGGGAGGATATGAAGGGGGCCTCCCTGTCCTGATGGTGCCTCACTTCACCTCTACCCAGACACCCCCAGTGACTTTGAAGGCCACAGGACCATTTTCAGAGCTGAGCCCCAGGTGATGGTAGTGGACCCTGAGCTTTGGTGGATACAGGAGCTCACCTCACACTCTCCACAATTGAGGGAGCTCTTGGTTCTTATTTCAACTCCGTTTCTATGGTACAAGGGTAAATATGCCAAGGGAGAAAAGAAACATATACTTACTGTCACTCAACTTGGCCTCTTCTCCCAAAATACTAGGGTCCTAGGTTCTTCTCCAACCTTAAGAAATATTCCTGCTCATTTGTTTATTTACTCAAACCTTTATTGAGGACCATCTATATACTCTGCTCTCTGCTAAGCACCAGAGAAGGTCCATGACCTGCCCTCCTAGTCTCGTGAGCTTCCCAGATTGTTGTATCCATTGGGCAGAAGGGATTTCTCTGTCTGCTGTGTACTTTCTGTGTAACCAGCACCATTGTTAGCACTTCACAGACATGATCTGACTGACTGACTCCTATGAAAGCCTGATGAAGTAAGTCTTATTTACTCCCATTTTAAAGGTGAGGGAACCAAGGATCTGAGAGATGATATAACAAATTCAGAATCACGCAGTGATTAGTGACATCATTGGGATTTGACACCAGGTCTTGACAAGTTGTGGCATCGGTGGCCATGGAGAAAGGCCCACTGCTCTCTGGGGCTCAGGAAGGGGCCCTGCCTTGTCCCAGTGTACAGTATTGACAGCAGAAGGTGGCGATGCCCTTGCCCCTCAAAGGCAACCTAGGACAGCCGCACTGGATCTTCCTGGGCCCTCGGGCCTTTCTCAGCCAGAGTGAGGGCAAGACTCTTGGAGAGGTGGGTCCTGCTGCTGAGCCAATGCCCTCAGGAATCTACCCCACCTTGGGCCTGTCTCCTCCTAAAGCCCCAATCTGCCACTAAACCGGTAGGTGGCCTTGACTGTGTTGGCCAGGGTTCACTAGACTAACAGAATTCACAGAATGAATATATGGAAAAAGGGATTTATCAGATCAGCTTACAGTTTGAAGCAATGTAGTCCCGAGTTCCAACTGCACGTGGAGAGTCAGAGGAACCAGTAGCTGGTCGAGTGGTCTAAGAGCTGGAGTCTTAGGATCGGAGCAACCACTAATTCAGTCCCAGTCCAAGATGTGAGGATCAGGAAGCTCTTCGGAGAAACGATGGTGAAGTTTCAGTTCGAAGGGCTGGAGGCCGATGATCTCAGACGAGAGCAGAAGATCAAGAAGCTCTTCAGAGAAACGGCGAAGTTGGAGGCCGATGATCTCAGACGAGAGCAGATGTGTTTTCTTCGCAAAAAGTCGCGCATCCCTCTACGCGGCTTTCTCCTTCTTTTATCTAAGTCTTGCACCTATCAGAACCCTGCTGCCTACATTTAGGGCAGGACTTTCTGTTTAACCTGCTGTTACATAAACCAATTGTCTCATTGACACACCCAAAGTCACATGATCTTGGGTGTGTCATGATCCAGTCAAGTTGACAAATTAGATTAACTATCACATTGACAAAGCCTGTCTCTGTGCTTAATCTCCACTGTCTCCTTTGTAAATTGAAAGGGCTTAGAAAAGATCAGTAGTTTCCATGTTTTTATCATACAGGATCCAGATCCAAGTGCAGTTGCTCTGGTGGATACAGAGACAGGAAGCCAACGCCCAGTCCTCTCTACCTCCCCTTTCTGCCCCAATCTCTCCACCACTACCACCATGTGCTGGATCCTGAAGCATTCTGAGCAGCCCTAAGGCTCCAAAGGACTCCCCACCTGGCTCTGAACATCTACAGCCCGCACTGGGCAGGTGCCTCCCACCTACCACCGTGGTAAAGACCAGGGAGAGAAGTGTCAAAGGTCAGATTGGAATCCAGGTGTGAACTTCAGCCTCAGATCCAAGAGGTTATGGGGAGAGCAAGGGCCACATATGAAGTCAGAATAGGAACCCTACAACCAGAGAGGGTAATGCTGGAGCAGCAAGAAGGAGAGAGAGCAGGTGGCCCAGAGCTAGTCCAGGGTGGAGAGTGATGTGTGCAGCTGTACCCTGCACAAGGTGACAGTCTATGAAGCTTTAAAGAGCTGCCAGGGGCAGCCACCACCCCCCCCAGATGTAGCCTGAGTTCTTATAAGTCTCTTCTTAGTGTCCCCATATCCACAAATGTTTTCTAGAGAACAGGGGTGGAGACTTCCTGAAGTCACTTGAGACACTTATTTTCTACCTGCAGAGGATCAACAAGGTTTCTGCTAAACTAGGAGACTGAGAACAAGGTCAAGGCCTGGAAGTGGTGCTGGGTGTAAAGGGAGGTTCAGAGGGCCAGGAACTCCCCAACCCGAGGATGAAAGAGCTATAGAAGCAAGCAGGAACATTCATTCATTAGAGGTGATGCCCAAGAAGGAAGAAGAAGAGAAGCAGAAGGTAAGAAAGGTGGACCCGGCCCATTTATATTTGAATAAAGGCTAGGACTGCCCAACACAAGTGGTTTTAAGATTTTTTTTAGACTTCATCTGCCCCAGGGTATGTTACACTGTAAACCCTGTCTGTTTTCTGCTGGTGAAGAATTGAGAGGATCTTAAACATGAAAAGGGATTGTTCTGGCTCAAGAACCAGACTACTACTTCAGAGCTGACTTGGGGACAAGAAGAGAGTTGAGAAGACTGACTCCCTGCTCTAAAACCAAGAGAAAGGAAATGAAAGAACACACTGGCCTTTCTGAGGTGGCAAGTGACATGGGTGACTAAACTTGGTTGCTTCCTATATTTTTAGTCTCTTCTACCTCTCTGTCCCACCCAGGCCTTGGAAAATTTTCCAGGGGCAATGGCTACTTGGCCATTCAATGAGCCACAGGCAGGAGGGCTTAGGGCATGGCCCTTGACTCTGGATGTTAGAGGAGCTGGACACCAGTAGCTTCTCATTCACCCCAACCTGCCCATCGGCCATTGCTCCATCCTTCTTCCTAGGCGCCTGTTACCATTTTCCTTCTCTTTGCGTCTTTGCACTGAATTAAAATTTCATTTTATCAGAGTCGCAAGAAAACCAAGAGGACACTTGACCAGGTACACTGCAGAGTATCTGGTACAAACATCACGTTTGAAAACGCTTCCTTGATATTCTCTGACCTGATTCTTTAGAAAATTCTGAACTTGGAAAACTGTGATGTGATTCTCTTGTCCCTCTGCAGTCCATCCCCACTCACCCCAGGCTGCCCACCTCTCCTTCCAGGTCCTCTGGTCCCTGCGGGGGAGGGGAAAGCACAGGGACTCCACACACCACAGCTTCCCTTCCCTCCTCTACCCCTAGAGTTGGTCTCAGACCTTTTGGGATCGCCTCTATCTCTGCATCAGCAACATGACAGAATTTTTACTCTTCTATGATAACATCGAATGAACAAAACCTCACTGCAATCCCTACCACACACCAAAACAGTCTTTCGAGGAAAGCTCCACCTAGGACTCAAAGCCCCACCCTGTCCCCGTTATCCTGGCCACTGTGCCTGAGTCGCAGTTCACACTGAGCCTTCTGTGAACTGAGACAGAAAGACAGCAAGGTGGTGAGATAATTACAAGCCACGCAGTTCACAGACTGCCAACCCAGAATGGCAATGTTGTGACAGCTTTGGCCTGTTCCAAGATGGCTCAGCTCATACAGATGGAAAAGAAGGGTCCTGTAAGAAAACAGGGCAGCCTCAGGGCTCAGATGGGACCCTTGTGACCTTCCACCACCCTTCTATGAAGTGCAGTAAAATAAACCCCACTGGGCATCCAGAATGAGAGGTAGAAATCCAGGAGGCACGAGGTTGCTCCTTAAGTGGAAATGCATTCTGAAGATTCAAAGTTAGGCTGGGCATGCATGCTAATGAAGGGTTCCTCCAGGCCCTTCTTCAAAGTGTCAAACCTCCACCTCTGTCCTAATTCCCCAGAACTGTGAAGCTGGTGGAGGTGATGTCTACAAAAGCAATGGCTGACTCTGTGGCCTTAAGCAAGTCACTTGACCTACCAGGCTGCCTGCATCTCTGCATTTTCATGATTTCTCTAATTATTAGAGTGGCACGAATAAAACGTGAGAACCAAGAAAAGAAAGCATCTCAAATTGTTTCTCACCATTTAACAAAAGGAAAAGTCAGGATCAGAACTCAGGTGCCTAAATCCCTAGACCAGGGCTCTGTCTGCATGAAAGGAAGATTGTCAGGAGCACTGTGTCTACTATCTCCTTTCCCGTGCCCCCTAAAAGCAAAGTCCCCTCATAAGACAGATGTGTCTATCCTCCCACAACCAGATCCTTCGCACTCAGTCTGTTCATGCCTTGTCTACTCCAGATAGCATTCCAAATATGTTTTTATTAAATTATGGATTATAACCATGATGGAATGCTATAGGCCATTAAAAATCGAATAGGAAAACTATGTAATACTTGAACATGTGAGTACAAAGTAACTTCAAGTGGAAAGAGGAGACTCTACCGTAACCAGTGCACAGTGACTACCCAGGTGGAAAAGTAAGTACACACATTGTTTGTTGACCAAAATTAGAAAGAGATTTAGATTGTATTTTTTTAGTAGTAGATAGTCAATAAATTAATGCTATTATTTTAAAATTCTGGCTGTTTTCATCATCGGAGCCACTGTTTCGGACAGAAGGTGACCGAGGGCACAGATTCCTCTTTTAAGCAACGGGCTTTGCCCTTCTCCCACTGGGCCCGCACACCTCTGCTTCCCTCCCTCACTGTACACGCAGGTTCTCTCCCACACATGCACCTGACCTTGGAAGTCAGCAGGCAACAAGGCCAAGAATGGGATATGCAGTGGTCTGAGGAGAGAAGGGACAGGGAGGTGGAGTTTCCACCCCAGTCAAGGATGGTATGGACCTAAGGTGACCCTACTGGTCTGTGTGGAGAGATGGCCACCGGGCTCTTGGCTCAGCTCAGCAGCTTCAAACACTGGGACCTTGCTTCAACAGATTCTATTACCACAAGAGCTGGAGTTTGACTCCTAATACCCTCTCTGGAGGTGATAAATCCCCCACTCAGGGGTTGCAATGATAATTCTGGCTGAGTTGACCTTCCACAGACAGGATTAATGATCATGGGTTTGGGAACTACGCACGAGTGAGGTGAAAAATAGGCTTTGCCCTTTGGAAGTGGGGTGATAGTCTATAAGTTTCTTACTCCCCCTGAGCTAGTCTAGTGTGCAAAATGTGGTTAGTATGAGCCAGGTGGTTATAGCACAGGTCTGGCACAGAGCAAGCACTTGAAAACTACAGAGGTCTTTAATGTACCATTATTATCCTGCACCAGCTGCCTCAACTGCTCCGGACCCTCATTCTTTCCTGAGGGAGTATGGAGTGAGGAATTCCATCACAGGCACTCACCTGCCTCAACTACACTGGGGGAAGGGCAGGGGCGGGGATCAGGAATCAGTCTCCATCAACCTAGCTGTGTTTGGTCGTTTGTTCATTTGTTTGTTTGTTTGTTTTTGTGGTGCTGGGGATTGAACCCCCACTGACCTACATCCCAGCCCTTTTCTATATTTTTATTTTGAAACAGGGTCTGTGAAGTTTCTGAGGCTGGCTCGCTTCAAACCTGCAATCCTCCTGTCTGAGCTCCTAAATACTAGGATTACAGGTATGCACCACTGCACCCAGCTAGCCTAGGTGTTTTTTTTAACTCAAACCTGAAATCTGCCATCAAACTACTCCATCCCAGTTCCTTGAGTCACTAGAAAGCTTCTGACCAGAAATGCTGACCAATGGGCAAGACTCTGCATTCAGAAAATGAATCCTGATTTTGGAGAAAGCAGGAAGAGACTCCAAGAGCCACCTAGAGAGAGTGGCAATTCCAGCTAGTACTAGAAAGACCAGACCATAATCAAATAGTGTAGCATTAGCACAAGAATATGACAGATCAATGGGATTAGAGAGCCTAAAAACAGATACTAGGATATATATATATATATATATACATATATATATATGTATGTGTATATATATATAAATATATATACATTCTTTTATGTATATTCTTCAGATATATATATATATATATATATATTTAATAAAAGAAGCATTGTAAATCATTGAAGAAAGTGTGAGTTACACAAAACCTGGAATTTGGGATAAAGACTACTTGAAAAAGAATCAATTTTAATTTTCCTTTCATGGTATACACTAAAATCCCATTTAAATCAAAGAGTTAACCTATAAAAACAAGATGGGAGGGCTGTAACATGCCATTTTCCAAAATGGTATAGCTGACTAGTATAAAGATGCAAATGTTTCATGATGTTGATGTTTCATATATGTTTCATATATGTTGAATCCAATCCCTTACAAAAATCCCAAATGAAGTTGTTTTTTCCTGGAGCTAAGATAACATGATTAAAATGCATCTAGAAAATACATGAGCAGGAATAGCATTTTTTTCTTAAAAATAAAGTAATTGTGAAAGATTCGTTTTATCAGATATTAAAATGTTATATTTTATATACAAATGTGTCATATTTTAATATATGTGAAAGTATAAAGACATACTAGTAAATCAGTGTGATTATAATAGAAGAACCAATTGAACAGAATAAAATAGCTCAGAGTAGTCTACTGTATATTGGGAAAATTTAGCATGTGATAAAGGTGGCAATCAAGCCAATGGGGAAAGAAAACATTCTTTAATAAACAATGCTGGAGTAAATGATTAACTATTTGGGGAAAAATCAATTTAAGTCTTCACCACACAATATAAAATAAAATATATTTCAGATGAATTAAAGAGTTAAATATAAAATAAAACCAAAAAATATTTAGAATAAAATATAGATTAGTATATCTCACTCAGTGAGGAGATGAATTTCTAAGCTTAAAAGCAATTGAAGAAATCACACCAAACATAGTGAGCCACATAAAATTTCAAACATTCTCTGTAATAGAACATCATAGGAAGTAAAAATAAAAGTAAAATCAACCTGAGAAAAATGGCTGCAACAAAAACATCAAAAATACAAAATAGCATTTATAAACATTAAAAAACTACTAAACCCAAAAGAAAAAGGTACAAAGAACAAGAATAGGCTATTTGTAGAAGAGATACAAATGATAATCTAAACAAAGAAATGTTGAAGCTTTTAGTAACATGGTGTATAGAGAAAGCACAATAATGAAATTTTTGCCCCATCAAATTAGCAAATACTTGTAAAAGGCAATGCAGAGTATCGATGAGGGACAGTCTGGGTCAATGATGGACCTTCTCATAGACTACAAACACAATAGAAATGTGGACAATATTTCTAGAGTGCAATATGGCAAGAAGCCTCCAGAGTCTTAAAAATATTCATTTTCATTGTTACAACAATTCCACTTCAAGTTTGAACAAGTAAAACTTGCTCAAAAGGACAGATACAGATGCCCATCTCTTTTGTTTATAATAATAAGAAGGAATGAATTAAATATCTGCCAATATGAAAAGTTAAATAAATTATAATATATCCACAAGATGGGATACTATGTTCATTTAAAGTTATGCCCAGGGGGATCCAAGATGATAACCAAGGGAGATACCATACTACGATCTCTCTGAGACTTGGATCTCAATCGCCGTGAAAGCAACCTCTCCACAGGAGAAGAAAAGCAACAAAAACTTGAAGTAAACAACGAAAAGTCTGAAATGCAATGGAATCAAAGCCAGAAGACAAAACAGAGGAAAGCAAAAAGCTCCAAGTGCCTTACCTAAGGAACGGCGGCGGCGCCATCTTGGCCGGATCCTGCACGCCGCTACCAGCATTGTGGCTTCCATGCACCGCCGGCAGAGAAGCCAGAGACCTGTTGTGAGTTCAACTGCAGATCAGCAGAGACGGAAGCAAGCAGCGGCTCCTCTACACTCAACACACCAAACGGCAGCAGCCACAGCGGCTGCAGCGGCGCCATCTTGGCAGGACTTTACTGGTGGCTACCAGCACTGTGGCTTCTACACAAGACCAATGGAGACACCAGCGACCTGCTGTGCATCCAGCAGCTGCAGAATATCAGCAGTGAAGGCGAGCAGCAACCCGTTCCACGCGCAACACAGACCCGAACTGTCACGACAGCAGAAGCGGCAGCATCGCCATCTTGGTCAGACCGCGCCGGCGACTACCGGCATTGTGGCTTCTGCAGGCCACCAACAAAGAAGCCAGGGACCTGTTGTAAAACCAACACTGGAGAGCATCAGCGACAAAAGCGAGCAGTGGTTCAATCCACACTCAGCAGAGTCCCCAGGGCACGGAGGCCTGACCAGAACCTGCAGCAGCAACTGAGCCCACCCACCCCAGAGATTAAGAGCAGCGCTCAACGAGACCATAAGTCAATGAGCCGCAGCAGGGGAGACCACCCAGCACAGCCACAGGGACTCGCGGGGTCTGAGATGGTGTGGATTGCCCTGGCAGAGGTGGGAATGGGGTCTGCTGTGGGACACGGTAGATGCGTGGATAAGCAGACAGTCCCTGGCAACATTTGGGTGGGACAGACTTGCAGCCCGCAGGTCGTAGCACCCTTATAGAGTCTCCGGGGATCGCCACAGGACATACAGCTGTGGTAGCTCGGGAAAATTGGATCAAACCAGCCCTCCCTGTGGAAAACGTGGAATTCTGTGTTTGCACAGAATCGGGGCAAAGTGACACCCGCTGCTTCTGTAGGCAAAGAGAGACACAAGCCTGGGGCCCCTTGCTGGTGACACCTGCCATAGGTGTAGACAGAGAGAGACATAGGGACAGCCCAAGTGGAGACCGCTGAGACCCACATTTGCAGTGAGAGGGGCAAAAGCGGCACTGGTCACTTGCACAGGTAGTGAGAGGCACCAGGCAAGGGTCCCAATCACTGAAGGAGACGAAGAATTGGGCCTGCAAATGGGCATTATACCGAGCAAGTGAGAATAACCATTCAGTAAAGGCTATTCGCCTTTAAGGCTCACCTAGTAGCAACTATCTACCTCCAGGATAAGAAACTATAAAGGGA